>PVIR01012170.1:0-45264 GCA_004026965.1 Petromus typicus | reverse complement strand
AGACAGGGTCTCGCTTTGGAGTTTAGGCTGGCCCTGAGCTCAGCCTCAAACTCATCACAGCAATCCTCCTGCCTCTGCCTCCCGAGTGCTGGGATTACAAGCGTGAGCCACCACGCCCGGCACTGTGGTATGTGGTACTGGTTGCTGCTGGGAGTGAGTCTCCACACCCAGTATAGGTATGTGGTTACCGGGGATCGAACCCGGGTCCTTGCGCTTGCAAGACAGGCGCCGGAACCATTGAGCTAAATCCCCGGCCCTCACCCACACATTTGACTCTTTCTCCCTTTTTGTACTTTATCGCATCTCTGATTTGTCACTGGTAACATTTTTTCTCAAAAACTTCTGTACTAAGGGATGATGTACTGTGAGTTTAAGACCATGGATTCTTGAGCCCAAGTGCTTTTCCCTTCCTTGCTTTTTATTTTTACTTTGCTTTACTTTATTTTTACCCCCAGAAGCACCCCTGTACCGTGGAGTGTGGAGGAACAGCCCTCATCTAACTCTGCTGCGCACACAGACCATGGCCCCGATCCGCTGTCAGCAAATGGCATACAGGTCCGTCTTCTTCTCAAGCCATAAATAATTCTTCTGAAAAGATGACTTTTTAAGCAAATAGCACTTGACTTAGACTTTACCCTGGGGAATGTTTATAAGAAGCACCTTTTGTTTCTTCAATATTATCTTAAGGTATTTTAAAGAGTCCTGCAAGACCCCTCCCACATAGGTACAATGGTATTTCTGGACTCTTTGTTCATTTCTTCATTTGTTCCTGAGCAGACCAAGCAGCAGACCCTTGCTTTAGAAGAGTAGATTATTGAATCACTCCAAAGGCAAAGTGGGTTAGATGTCGGTGAGCTTGAGGAGAGACTGTGATGGAATGATTACATGCTGGAGAGTTCTGAAGTCTCCTCTGATCCTTTCAAAAGTGTGGTCAACACACTACAGTCTTCTAAATCTTCCAGGTTTTCTACTGTCTTTATAAGGCTTTCCACAGTGTCTTGGGGCAGCACCCCTGTGGCATTTGCCCTGAACTTTTTCTGTAGGTCTTCCTGGTTCAGTGGATTCCTCCAGTGACCGTAGAAGGTACTACAGCGCTTGGTGAATGTAGTTCCATCCTTGAGGGTTACACTGATCTCACAGTACAGTGTGTTGAAGTTCGGCAGGTTGTCAGAAGGATGCTCTAGCTTTATCTTCCCAAGCAGCTCTGTCACCTGTGGGCGACTGATATGGTCTTTGTAGAATGACGGGACAGCAATGCCTCCATCAAGCAGCACAGTGCAGGCCACATACTGGAAGGAATGACGGGCTTCATGCTCTGAGTCGGGGAAGGGTCTGTTTACATACTGAACATCTGGAACCCTGAGCACAATCTTCTTGATGAGATCTGTAGGAAGCAGGGCTCCATCTGAGAGTACAAGGTGCTGCCTCACAGACGCAGCAGCCTCTGCCACCCAGTGGGTAGCCAGATGGCCAGGGAAACGCTTGAAGGATACATCCTGCTCATCCAGCAGCCAGCTGTGGGAATCCAGGCTTGGAAGGACTTTTGGGGAGTAGTTGGTGTAAAAGGCCCCGAATCCTGTTGCCACATCCAAGATGCACTTGTTTCCTTGGAGACCTAGCATTGCCAGTAAAGCAGCTTCTATTCCATGCCTGGCAGCACTGCCAATATGAAGGGGCTTGGTCTGAGTGGCAGCATTTGCCATAGGTGCCCCAGCAAAAGAAGTAGCAATAGCCAGAGCTTCTCGGCACTTTGTCAAGCTGAGCCCTAATAACTTGGATGCAGCCGCGGCACTACCCAAAGTTCCTACCACGGATGGAGGGTGGAATCTGAGAAACAAAACAGAAGTGGAGATTTATCAAACATAGCCACCAGGAGTAATAATACTCAGTAATAATGCACAGTAATAATAATTGTGCCCTACAGCTTCAGTTAAACTTGGAGCTCTTTCATTTATTGGCTGTGTGACTTTGAGAAACTTATTCAACTTCTCTGTACTTTAAAAAAATATATATATATGTATATAATTATAACATAGTATGCACTCACAGAGTTTGGGACTTTTGAATGAAATAAAAATTTACACAGTATGCTTCAAATACAGCAAATTCTTTGTAAATGGTATAGTTATTGTCAGAAAGGCAAACATTTTTTTGATTCTTGTGAAATTAAAGTTCACTGCTTTGCATTCCAGTGTATTCTTCTAGCAGGCTAGATTAAGTGGCAGAATAAATATTAGATCAAGCCACGTGTAGCCAACACTTGGCCACATTGGGTCTGTGGGCTTTAGAGTCAGAGTTAGGACATTCTGAATGTCCTCATTAGTTTGAAGGGTCCTGGTGAACACCAGGGCAGATTCTGCTCTTTGGATAGGATCAGAACCCTTAGAATACTCATGGGTTATAGCGTAACATGAGCCACCTTTGGATGAGAGACTCTAATTATTTCATATTCTTTGCTGCTTTGTTGGATCTCTAAATGCAAAGGAAATCTTTACTAGTGCTTATGAAGTCACACTTTTGTATGTAAGGATTGGGTTTGGTCTGTGGTGGAACTGACTCATCTCCCAGCATTGTTAATATCTTCAGCTGAGCCAGCCTCTAGCCAGAAACTTCTGTCTAAATATCCAGATAAAGGAAAGTGTGGCTGCTTCTCCTCAGGGTGAGTTCTTTCCATACCTCTTTGGAATGTCACTGGCTTCCTTGGAGAAGTGCATTAATCGGCCTTGTATTTCAATACCAACATTGAAAGCCAGCAGCAGGTCAAGGCCAGAAAACTTTGCACTCTGACTCGGGACTTCTGATAAAGCTGTCAGAGCAGGAAGGACAGCCCCAGAGGGATGGGTAGCAGGGTGCCACGTGTCATCAAAATCCATGGAGTGAATCTGTATAAGTAGATATGAACCCCAAACCCCAACATTACCCATAATGCATTGACTTAGACCAATAAAAATTTAGTTTAATAATAACATCATTTGTTTTGAGATTATTTTGACCTGATTTTCTCAAATTAAAACCAAAGAAAAAGCCATGATTTCTAATCTCATGATTGGGCACTGAGATTCTCTGTTCCTCTTCCTCGATGAGGGCAGGACCTTGGACAGCAGCCAGAGGCCCCCTGAGAGCCTGGGTCTTGAGCAGGTGTCTAGAAACCTTTGAAAGGTCTGTATTACCCCTGAAGCGCAAAACTGCTCTTTCTAACCCTCTTCAGCCTTTAAACACAGCACACTAGACGCTTAATATAATTCATTCCATATAAAAATCATACATTTTTGTATCTCTTTAGTAGAAAATAATTTAAAATTTCTGCAGAATTTTTCAAAAACAGCATCAGAACTCCCAAACTTAGATTATCTATGAATTATATTTTAAAATATTTTTTTACTGTAGAGGTTTACTTCTCATTGCAGCCATTTTTCATACATGAAATAGTGATGACCAGAAATTCATTTAAAAATTGAATTCATGTCCATTTGATAAGGCTAGTGTGTGTCCTGTAGCTTCCTAGAGGCAATATTGCATTTGATTTTCAACAGTCTGAGATACTGCCCCATAAACCACAAGTGGATGTAAGAAATCCCAGCGTGTATATGCTCAAATCACATCTTTTAGACTTTTCATGCACAGAAAAAAATGTCATCTCTCAGAAGAGCCGATTATTCATTCTGAAAATATAGAGGCCATTGGCTATTGTTTCTTTGCAAATAAGTAGCTTACAAAGAAATGAAAAGAACTGGATAGAAATTTGTGTGCACAACAGAAAAAAAGTGAGAAGAAATTGTGTCTGGGTGCTAGTATTATATGTTTTGCTCTATACATGCAAGGCTTAAAGTTGGGATGTGAGGGAAGTGCTTTCATCTCAATCCTTTCTCATCTCCCATTTCTCATCTTGTTTGAAAACACAAGTTTAGTGTAAAAACAGGAAAGTAATGAAAAAGGAGATTGTTGCGGTATAAGAAAGGATAGACTACGTCATCTCTGAACTTCAATGGTCTTATCTATAAAACAAGGAAGTTATGCAATTCTAAGGTATTTCCTGGCTCTGAAATTATTATGACAATCTACTGGTTCAGAAGACATGTAAACTTACAGCCACACCATTAACAAAAGCAGCATATGAAGGGGGGAGCCTGAAATCTGGCTGACCCCAAACCGTGCTGGATGTACTGGAACTGTAGATCTAGAAAACAAGAATATCAATCAGGGATACAGAGCGAACATGACACTCATGAGCACGTCCTAGTCCTTGTTTGCACCCTTAGAAGCTTAGTCATTAAAATTCTTTCTTATAGAAGAATATACAATGTTACCCATGGTAGGAAGAGAATATGGTGTTGTTCAGTCTCTAGAATGATCTAGATAAGTGAATTCCTTTTTTTAAAAAGAAAAAATTCTGAAGCTGAGCCTTATTGAGTTGCTGGAGCCTTATTGTCCATGCTGGGATTGTAATCCCACCTTAGCTACACAGAGTGCTGGGATTACAGGTGTGTGCCACAGTCCCTGGAAGCAGAGAATCTTTGCTTCTCTGGATGGCACGATCTGTTAGGTGTCCCCCTTTCAGGCCACAGATGACACTGGCAAAGCTTTCTTGCCTATGCTGTGACCTCATCTTTTCATTAACAAATGATCTGTACAAGATGTTTTTGCTTCCAGGACTTGGTTTAAAAGGTGAGTTTAATCACAATCGTAATAAGCTGTGATATTTTATAACTGAGTGGTTTTTAATATAGTGTCAATAAAAATGTGGAGGAATTTTTAAAATTTGTAATTAAGCTGAGAGAATTATAAACTACACAGAATAAGGTTGTACAACCCAGGGTTAGTCATATAACTCAGTACAGAGTAACTAGAACACAAGTGCATACCTCCAGTTCTATCCCAGAATAAGCATCTCTACACATTTGCTTTCATCTTTGAAACAAATGTTGAGCTTCTTACTTTACTAAGCTGGCTGACTTTGTGAAACACTTCTGTGCTGGTTCCAAGGAATCCAACACCCAGTGTGTCCAGAATCATCCTCTTGCTTCTCTGGATGACGCGATCTGTTAGGTGTCCCACTTTCAGGCCATGAATGATGCTGGCAAAGCTTTCTGTGACAGACTTCAAAGGGAAAAGATTAGAATGGTGTCCCCTTCCATGTTGGTTGTTGTATAGGTGAGGCTTTCCCGGCCGGAGAGGGTGAGGTGCAGAGTCAATCACAGACCCTGGGGAAGGTTTCTGGAACTCTCCAATTTATTCAAGCTCATAGCTTGATTTATTCAGGCTCATAGCATGAGCTATGGGGGAGGTGAGGCCATGGGTGAGAGACAAGAGGGGTGGGGCTGTCAAGATGGCCCCTGACAGGTCCAACACATGGGAGCGAGTGTGCTGCAGCCCCTAAGAGTCTCCGAGCCGTCAGGGAGACAAAGTATCAACTTTTAGGCTCAGGAGACAGGCACACGGTTCACTTGCCCTAGCCAGACTTGAAGCTCTCCCTTACTTCCACTCTGCCTTTGCACATTATTTTGTGTAAGAGAATCTGATGGGAGAAATCTAGTTGATAAAATTTAGTCTTATTTCTAAAAAATAATGTGTGCTGAGATGAGTTTGTGAGGCTCAAGGATGTGGAAATACCCCATGATTAGTTTTGGTTCTTCATCAAGGTGAGGACACAGACAAGACCACAGATGATAATGGCAGAGGATGATGGGCCATTGAAGGGAAGTGAAGTCAGAGGAGGAGGGGGAGGGACACCTCCTCTGTGAAATAGGGTGGCTGTAGCAGAGTGCATCCAGACAGCTAAGAGTCACCTAGTGTACTTTACCCAGTCCACATATACACCTAGTACTTTACCCATTCCACATCCATAGGCCTCTAAGGTAAGTACTGAGTCTCAGTTGGCACTTGAGCAGACTAAGATCTAGAAAGCTAACATTACCAGTTTTCAAAGCTGTTAAATGGTGGAATATATTTAGGTTTAACTCCAAAATCAGGGCATTTCACTATCAGTCCACATTTTCTTAGGTGCAGCCTGAGGAGCATGAACCTAAACCATCAGGAGTTTCTTTGAAAAAGGATCCACTCTACACCAGAATTAGATTGTCTTCAGGTGGGAAGCCTGGCACAAAAGTCCCTTTGCATTCAGATTCTTAGGTGATTTTTTTTTTCAGTGCTGAGGAGTGGCTGCACACCCAGCCTTGGCATGATTCTTAAGTGCACTAGTGATGTCATGCTTAGTATGTTCTAACTCTGTGATATAGCTCTTGGTGATTGAAATGTAGTTACTCCAAATTGAGATGTGTCATAGGAGCAAAAATAAACAGTGAATTTTGAAGACTTAGTGGGAGAAAAATACAAAGCACCTCAATATTTTAAAAACATACATTACATGCTGACTCAATATTCAATATATTATGATATAAATATTTTAATATGAAAATATTTAGGATGTATTGGCTAAATAAAGTAGTAACTTAGCCAGCTTCAACTTAGTTTTTAAAGTATATTTGCTAGAAAGTTTGAAATTGCATAATTACTGCTCTTACTTATTGTGGGAACCTACCTGGAAACTTTGATACTTAATCTGGCTATGAAAACACAGAAGTGAGCCAGGGGAGGTAAAGAGGTGAGAGTGGAAGCTAAAGATATGAGCAACAGTAAGACCATGGCTTGGAGCAGTGTGAGGGCAGTATGAATTTGGAACACCAGCTGCAGAGCTGCAAGCAGGAGACAGGGTGAGAACAATACACCTGCAGCCTGGAACTAAGTGATGAGTGTTAAGTCATGCTAAAAACAGGAATGTCAGTGGGAACCTGGGAAGTCATAGTGTTTTTATAAGACAGATAGAGATGTGACCAGAATTGTGCTTGGAAAGATCTCTTTAGCAATTATTTAAAGGATGTGTGTGAGTGAGGTAGACAAGAGCAGTTAAGACTGCTGTGGTGGCCCAGGTTCTGGATGGGGCTATGCCAGTGCCACTTGTCAAGAGAGGAACATAAGAGGAAGAGTAGGTAATGTTGATGGGATCACAGTGAACTTGAATATAAAGAGCACTGTGCTTATTCTGGTGGGAAAAGCCATTCGATTCTACCACAAACCAAGCAATGAGGGACAGGATGATCTGATTTTCATAAGAGGCAGCAAGTTTTTCAATGCATATACATTATTTTGTTTTCTGCATGTCTTCATAAGAGAACATATATTGTGAATAGTTAAAAACACTCTAACTTTTTTTTACTGTATTAAAATATTCATTTAGCTGAAGATTTAGCTCAAGTGGTACTGTGCCTACCTTGCAAACACAAGGATCTGAGTTTGATCCCTGGTACCATACACAAAAAATACTGAGTTTATTTCACATATATATTTTGGTCTTTCCATCATCTTTATGTCTGATCACCAGTTCTACATTTTATCGTAACATTCTATACAGGCTTAAAGCACAACAAAAGAGGGGGGACTGTATCTTCTAAAATTGAATAGGCATTGAAAAGTACATTCCTGGCAACCTGGATAATACTTAACAAACACTTTGCATTATGAAAAGGGCTGTCAGATATCAAATGTCAATAAAGTAAGATGGAAAACAGTAACACTGTTCAAATTAGTTTTTCAAAGAGATTTTTTTCTGCTGCTAAAAAACTTAAGTGCTGATCTGGAAGGAATTCTTCATGTAACTGATTACCTTTGTCATTTTCTTATTGCTGAGACACAATACCCAACAGACACTCACAATGCAAGGGAGAGATTTGTTTAGTCCATAGTAAAATGGCTCTAAGAAAGGACAGTGGAAGGGTCTGATGGGGAAGCTGGTCACCTCATGAGAGCTCCAAGGGAAGAGCTGGAGAAGAAGGAGCTATCCCTTCTCAGCCATGACCAGAGTGACCTTCCCGTTCTGACCCAATCACATCTGACAGCACATTTAGCTATAAATTCTCCAGTGGATTAACCCACTAATGAGTAGAGTGGCCCAATATATGTCATCTCCTGCAATCTCCAACTGTGGGTATATGAAGCATTGGGAGGGGCATCTAGATATAAACCATAACATTCCACCCCTGGCCCTCAAAAGGCTCATGTGCATCTCCATGAGAAATGCACTTGATCCATCTCAAAGGGTTGCCAAAATCCTGTTTCTACATTGCTGAAAAGTCCAAGTCCAAAGTCTCCTCCAAGACTTAAGGGAAATTCTTAGTTGTGAACTCCTGGAAAAATAAAAGAGAAAGTTTTGCATTGCTGACATTTAGTGGTACAGTGAAACATTCACATTTTAAAAGGATAATATAGGGGAATGTAAACCAGTGGGACCAAAACAAGATTGAAACCCAGCAGGGAAACATTAAACCCTATAACTGTATGTCCAGCACCCTGGACAAGTTGTGGTGAGATTTGAAATCTAAAGGGCTCGGACAGCTCCACCCCTACAGCATTGCCAAGGCTTGTAGTCCTCATGGCTTCTTTCTTGGGCTGACTTTGCTCACTCCCTGCAGCTTTTTATCAGGAATGTTCTGCTTTCCTGGATTCCTGCGCTGTACTTTCTGTTCAGTCTCACAGCTTCATAACCTGCTTTCCCAGAGTCATACTGCCCAGCTTCCCCATGTTTCTTCTGAAACTGAGGTGGAAGCCTCCATTATACTGACAACTCTTATATTCTGCATGCCTATAAGACCAGCACCATGTGGATGATGCTAAGGTCTGCCCCAGCTGGAACAGTAGCTGAGCCGTCTTGAAACACAGTTGCAGAGACCTTTGAGTGCCTGGATGACTGAGCACTGTGAATGAAATTTCAGGAAGCTAATTTCCGTCTATACCCACCATGCCCCAAGGCATCATTTATATTGTCTGAATGTAAAATATGCTAATTTTTTTCAGCAACAAAGCTGTCCTATCTTCTAACTTTATATGAGTTTCTTTTCTGGTGAAACTCAAAACTTTTAAAATCAAGTTGTAATGTATTTGCTCTTGATGTGGAGCTGAGTAAAAACTCCCAGGAGTACTATGACACAGCTTGAATATTGGGCTGTCTTGAAATTTCCTCCACCAGATTAATTAATTTGTAGTCCTTAATCTCAATCTGCTGGAAAGTCTCAGGTCCCGAGCAAAGTATGATAAAATTTCAGCTAGAACATAAACATCAGGCCCGTAGTCTAACTGGCAGAGGAGTTCTTGCTCCCCATTGAAATCCCCTGAGTCTTGTCTTTACTGTTTGCTTTTTAATGAGTATTCTAGTATACAGAATCTCCCATCAAGGTTGGCTTACAGCATCCTAGAGCTGCCTCTCCAATTGGCATTTTCAAATGTTTCCAGATTTCTCCTAAAGACTACTTTAAAGGCTTTTGAACTACATTGTCAACTTGTATTGAAGCAATGATCCTACTTCTCTGGTATTAAAATCTGCCTGAGTCAATTTCTTGATACTAAAGCACAATATCTTACAGTCATATATAAGTTAAAGGAAGAAAAATTTACTTTGACTCACATTTTTTGTCAATAGTTGCCTGGCTCTAAGGAAAGAAGCCATTGTAGAAGGGTCTGGCAGAGGAAAGTCGTGAATTTCTTGGTGGCCAGGAAGCAGAATTCCAAGGGAAGAGCTGGAGGAGATATACCCTCCAGGCCACGCCTGGCACGACTTGCCTCTTCAGATCCAATCCCACCTCCTAACAGTGCCTTTAGCTGTAAACCCATCAGTGGACTAATCCACCAATGAGCGAAGTGCCCCATGACCAAATCACCTCACCTAAGCCCCACCTATGATTGCATGAGCCTTTGAGCAGGTATTGAGATGAAATAAATAGCTCATAGATGTATAAATACCATATCTTTTCTCTGGTATGAGAAACTGAAGATGTAAATGAGTTCTAGAATGTATGATAGATATTGTGAAATGGAAAATATACTAAGGAAAAAGGGGGTAGGGGAAGGTAATGAGGGGAAAGAAAAAATGTGATGGTAAAAAAGAGAAACAAAGCTTATGTATATTGGGTATGGAGAGGTTGTACAGTGGGCAAGGAAATGGGAAAAAATGAGAATTAAGTCATTACAGACTTAATTATAGAATTGTCATTAAGTACAAATTCTCAATGTTGAGTGTCATCATGATGTATATATAAAATGTACCAATAAAGATTCAAATCTAAAAAAAAGACATAGCACTGATAAACTTGGCTTCTGCTTTAACATTTCCAACAGAATGAGACTTTTTTGTTGTTTTAGAAGTTTTTCTTCTTCTCTCTCTCTCTCTCTTTAAAGAAGTCTTACCCTTTCGATCTTGTCCAGGAAGATTTTCAGACTTTTAATTATTTTCTTTAAATCTAGAGTTTTTCTTCAGTTTCCTTATCATCATCATCATCAACAGCCCCAGCAGCATCATTGTCATTAGCACTGTCATCTTTATCAGTAGCAAGTTTTACTTTTCTCTGGGGAAATCTGTTAGTGTTTCCAGGGGTAAAATGCTTTCCAGATATACCTAAGAGTTTTCTATCCTCTTTTTCTTCTGATTTGGCCTCTTTCTCCATGGCTACTAAGCACTGTTCAATAATATACATAGGTCTCAAACCACACAGCATCCTTAGGATCATGGGAAGGGTGATTATTTTCAGCCTCCCTAAAACATTGTCTGTGGGAAATGTAAAACATTGCCAGCATTACTGTAGTGAACTGCCTTCATATTTATTACCTCTGCTTCAACAGTGTGCAGTTCATCCTTTACACAAGCCTGTACACTGACCATTCTTAATCATAACCGGTGCTCTTTTGCATCATTATCTACTCCAAAGTGATAATCTTTGTCAGCTTCAGGTTACAAGTGGGGCCTCAGGTGGCCCATGTCTATGTCCATCAAATCTTCCATGGGAGGATGGGCCATACTTAGAGGTGGGGTAGAACTTGGATGGAGATAAATGACTACTGCTCCAGAGAAGGCATGGGACAGAATGATACAAGGGAAAAACCACCCCGTCTGAAGGGGGCGCTTCACTCTATGCCTAGCAGTTAGTACCTCTGAGTAAAACATGAAATAGTTTCCTTTCTCTGCTCTTTTGGTCACATGAGCAACTCCCCTTGTCTCTCAGAGAATGAGAGCACTCGCTTACAAATGCTAATGTAAGGTGAGGGGTTGCTGGGGTGGGAGATCTGTCTTGCCGAGCTCAGTGTCAGGGGAGCTACAGAGATGGAACCAGGGCCCTGCTAGTGGTCCTTAACCCTGACCGCCATTGTTAGAGCCTCTAGATTTACCAAGTCAGGGAATGCCAACCATCTACACAAGGAAGCCTAACTTATGTCTCAGAAATTTGGATAGTAAGTGAGGGGAGATTGAAATGGGAGAGACTAGCAAAGAAGACATTTGGGAGCTAGAAGGGGCGGTGGTGGGAATTTTTTTTTTTTTTTTGATTGAGGAAGGAAGTAACAATAACACTGACTTTCATGCTGCTAAGTATTTGGAAAAACATCTACAGGCAGAGAGAAGGAGAGAAGGAAAGGAAAGGAAAGAACTAGTTTGATGATTTGTCAAGTAAAACCTAAGGCTTCACTTGGCTGGTCATTGGGGTATCCATAAACACAAGGCAGTACTGCTGGTGATCAATAAAGGGGGTTCCCACGGGACTCTCTGACAAGTCCTGAATGTCAACTCTACACTCGATCCTCAGAACAAACAGCCCTTCTGTCCCTGGTCCTGGAAAGCAGGAAGCATGAGGAAAAGAAATATACAGCTGTCTACTCCTCTGTGTTTACACTCTTCTTTATCTTTAAAAGTCTCTATTATTTACTTGACTTTTTCATTGCAGTTACATCTTTGAACAAACTAATAAAATACTGTAATTTGAATAAAGTATAAATGAAGACACAATATGTAGTCACTGAATAAGTAAATTTCACAAATTCTTGTGAACTTATTTTGCTAAGCTCTCTAGATGCCAAACCAAAAAATACATGATGCTTTCTTTATGCCTCAGAAATTTTCTCAGGGGACAGTAGGAGATGGTGACAGCAAGCAGATAATTAGAAACACAATCTGGCAGTGTCATCAAAGACATGTAGAAAGCTCCATTTACTCACGATGATTCGTTTTCTCCCTAATATAATGCAACAGATTCATGTCTCTGGTTTGTAAAACACTGATGAAAATGAAGATTCAGTTGCTTAGGTAGCACAGAGAATATGAGCAAAGTTAAAATGCCATTTTGGAAACACAGCAGGCAGGTCTTAAAATAAGATGGCAATTAAACAGGTTGAGAAAGAATTAAGATAGAAAAACAGTTTAAGCCACTTAAAATGTCACAATACCTTGAGCATCATGTTGTTCTAAAGAGGAAGTTTGGCTCAGGCGTGATCTGCAGTAGTGACTGGCCAGCAGCCTTCTGCTTTTATATCCTCTGCTCTGCCCAGTCCCTTTCTCTTTCACTTTGTTCTAACTCAGGAATTTCCTACAATTTCATTACCTCCCAACTAACCTCACTTCGGCTTCCTCTGAAGTAATTTCTTGCAATCACCAGTAGATGAAGAATTAAAAGGGGCCAGGAAATAGAGGAGGTATAGTCATATGAATTGTTCATGGGCATCAGAAAAGCAACTTCATGGTAAAATTGTGTCAATATTATTAAATGTGTCAATATTATTAAAAGGTCACACTTTTTAAGCATGCCACTTCTTAAAAATTTACCCTAAGGCAATAAGCCTGGATCGATGGAAAGATTTTTTAAAAACCTTACATAGTCCCAAACAAAACAAGAGCTTTGTTTCTGAACTGCCATTACCATCACTGCGTAAATGGGTTCATAGGCCTCTGCCTTGCTTGTGGTGTATTCTCCGGTCTCTATCAGCTCTGCTACTGCTTGAGTCTTCATTGGCACAGCAGGCTCAGGTTTCTTTGCTTATAACCTTCCACTGTACTTTGGCTTTTCTGGGCCTAACCTGTTCACTTGGGCAATTGCCACTTGCTTTGGGATGCCTAGTCTGGCCAATTGATTTGTACTTTTAGTGGGTACAACAATCTAGTTATTTAGATTTAATGCCTGTCAATCTAGAGATAGTGGTAGCATTGGGGAAGAATACTTTTCAGTTTTGGAGGAAATTTACGCAAATCCTATCATAGAGGAAAGAAGTTTGGAACAAAGAGGAGCTAAATAGCTCTGTGTGAAAATGCACAAAGCTATCTTTCTTGTGGGCAGGAAGTATCTCTGGGAGATGATAGTAAGTAGCATTGCCTCTTTTATAGACAGCTTATGAGGAACTATGGGGACTCTGGACACAGAGTCAAGGGCAAGGTTAATGGGAATCCTTGTAGATTGGTCTGGTTATAGGGCAGGAGCTACAAAAGGATGAGGCCAACAGGAAACCCCATGTGGAAGGACATGCAAAGATGGATTTAAGGAACAAGGAGATCAGATTTTTAATTCAAAAATTTCTTTTTAAGATAAGAATTCCCTTTGAATGTTTTCTCTTTCACAGTATCTATCATACATTTTAGATCTTATTTACATTTTGAATTTCTCATACCAGAGAAAAGATATGGTATTTATATATCTGTGACCTATTTATTTCACTTATGAGTATGTCCTGTAGGTGTGTCCATTGGAGTATACCTGACTCAAATTTATCATTTGTTATGGCATTTTATATATATAAAAAACACATCTTCTTTATCCAATCTCCAGTTGATGGGCATTTAGATCATTTCCAAGATTTGGCTATCATGAACTGAGCTGCTATAAACATAAGTGCCCATATGTCACTGTGATATGAGTTTTTAAATTCTTTTGTGTGTATACCTAGCAGGGGAATAGCAGGGTCAAATGGGACTGCTAATCCTACTTTTCTGAGGAATCTCCATACTGGTCTCCACAGTGGTTGCACCAGTCCACATTCCCACCAACAGTGGAGTAGGGTTTCTTTCTCCCACAGTCCCACCAATAGTTGTTGTTGGTAGATTTCATGATAGCAGTCATTCTTTTTGGAGTTAGATGAAATCTCAGTGTTGTTTTCATCTGCGTCTCTTGAATGACCAGTCAAGTTGAGCATTTCTTCACATGTTTCTTAGCTGCTTTTACTTCTTCTTCTGAAAAATGTCTGTTCATTTCAGATGCCCATTTTTGGGAAGGGTCTTTAAATGGGGGGGGGTACTGATTTTTTAAAGCTTTTAGTATATTCCGTATTTTTCTGTGAAGCAGCTGGTAAAAATATTTTCCCAGATGGCTGGTTGTCTTTTCACTCTGTTGGTGGTCTCTCTTGCTGTGCAGAAACTTTTTAGTAAGATGAGATCTCAGTTCTTTATTCTTTCTGCTAGTTCTCATGCTGTAGAGGTTTTGTTCATAAGTCTTTCCCTAAGCCAATGTCTTCAAGAGTTCTACCTAATCTGTTTTGCAGCAAGTTTAATGTTTCTGTTTTAATATTTAGGTCTCTAATCAACTTTGATTTTAGTTTAGTGCATGGTGAGAGAGACAGGTCTAGTTCTAAAAGGTCTGATAGATAGTGTAAAATAGAAAACATTCAAAGGGAAAAGAGGGTAGAAGTAAGTAAAGAAGGGAAAGAAAAAAAACTGATAGTAAAAAAAGGAAGCAAAACTTATGTATAAAGGGGAGGGAGAATTGTATGGTGGGCAGGGGAATGGGAAAAAATGCAAATCAAGTTGTGTTATGTACTAATACAAATTCTCAATGTCAAGTGCATTCATGATGTGTTTATAGAGTGTACCAATAAAATCAATTTTAAAAAGATAAGAATTCCCTACTCTGTCATGTTCTGTGAAGTGAAGAAAGATGAGGTTACTTTGCATGGAATAAAAAGAAGTGGAGAAAGAAGCTCAGAGTGTGAGTCATAGGGAGAAGTGACCGGCAGCAAGCAAAGGACAGTAAATGCTCTGAGTCTTCTAAGTGGTTAACAAGCAGAGGAAAAGGTTGTGTTTGTGGTTGTACCTACTGTGGTGTTATGGGGAAGAGGACTTGGGAATGATGAGGACTCAGGGACACGTGAATTCTAATTATGAGCTTACTGCTGCTTGAAGTGGAGGTTCCTAACCATGGCTTAGTCTGTGAAAACTCAGACCTAGGTTTCACATTAGCACCTGGAATCATCAGCCTCAAATCATCATCTCAGACAATCTGAATAAACTGACTCAAAAGCCAGCTTCCAGTGGAAGGGTGGACTCTATCCAAAATACAGGATGGGTATTTGAGATGAAGGTGAGCGTGATGGTTGGTGGGATCACTGCATAAGAACAACTACACTGTGTGCTTCTTTTATTTACTGCTGGGTAGTCTTACATAAATTGGTGTTTACAGTAATCTTATCAAGCTGAAAGAAAATACTGATGTTTAGACAAACAGACAAAAATCTACCTTATTTTTTCAGTGTGAAATTCTCAGTTTTAACTTAAATATCTATGTGTGCTCCAGTAATAGGCAAACAGTAAGGTAGATTATTTTATTCCTCTCAAGCTCTGAGACAGCTGTTGTTACTACTCTCAATTTGAAAAAGAGTCCAGGCTCAGAGAATTTAAAAAATGCAAAGTGAGAGTAAGGCTTGGAAATAAGACATGAAAATGAAGAAGGGATTATGAAGACTTCAGTTATCTTACCATGGAAATATTCATGAAGGAATGATGAACTTCAACTATTCATAGCGTCTGTTGAGCTTTAATGGGTTTCTTGTTATCGAGCTGCTCTAGGCCTTCGGTTTTGCTCCTACTTTGTTTAGGGGAGGAGTTAACTACTTGATAGTTTGTTTATTTAGTGCTTTTGTAGAACTGTGAGCAAGTAAAAACTAACTTCCACAGACTTCCTATTTTATTCCTATAACCTTTTAGAGACTGAAGAGCCTGTCTGAGAGCCAGCCAGTCTGCTCTCTAGTGCTGGAGCCGTCCCTCTCAGGCTTGTTTTGTTAAGTTCATACTTCTGCTTCTTTTCTTTTTTATCTAATAGCATCTACAAAGAGAAGTTGGGCCTCTCATGCATCACAGAGCCCCGTATCCCAAGTCCCCGAACATGCCATCTCAGGAGAAGGTCCAGGCCCTGAGGGAGCCAGGCTGTGGCACCAGACTGAATGCTCCATCCTTGCTATGAGGAAGGGACTCAGCAAAGGAGATGTTTGCTGATTAAGGCAGTGGGGAAACTGAAAGCCTCTGAGCAGTGATCGGGAGAATGCGGGCAGGCCTTCGGGAAAGTTGATCCTGATTAAGCACAGGGATCTGAGTGTGAGAAAGCTGTGAGCTGTACAGGCAGGGAGCTGCTGCCCACAGGAGACGCTGGAGAGAAAAGTCAACTGAAACAACATCAAATATAGGCATCTGCTCATTTTTCTCCCAGACACCGGGGTGCTGCATCCATGAGATGTCCTGCCCATTGTCCACTGCCACTTTTGGTGCATGCAAGTGGACCCCACATCCCGTACCTAACCAGAAGCTGAGCATGCTGTAGGAGCTAGAAAGCAGCAGCATCGCCAGAGGGCTCGCTGTGAGTGCTTATCTAGATCCATACAGACAAGGACACAGAAGCAGCTGCAGGGCCTGTTGTGCAAAGAAGGGAGGGGAAATAGAGAAAGTCCTTCCAGAAATTAGCACAAGACTGAGTACTGGCCAGACCACAATACATCTTTCCTCCTCTGACTTGACTGAAGATGTCCGGTCATAAGACAAAGGGAAAAACCTCAGGCAGTTGTAGCCACAGAAGTGAAACCAAAATTAGGCAGAATTCAGCTTTCTCCAGGGAGGTGGACTCAGCAGTGTGTCTAGATCTCTAAGTTCCTTCACTCATGAAGGCAAATGAACAATTGATAGGAGAGGCCAATTCAGGGACTGGCAGGAGGGGATGGTCCACGGTGAGGGGGAAAAGCCCCCTGTAGATGCAGTGACACTAGGGACAGCAGAGGTGCTAGACAGAGCTAGGTGTACAGATTTGTTTTGAGCCGCCAGGACACAAGGCTTCTCCATTAATGAACACAGGCGGAAGAGCCCCCTGGTTGAATTCCATCTGTGTTATGGATAGGACTGTGTGGACGCTTTGATTGTATGTTCGCTGTGTGGGATTTTTTGATTCTTTCTTTTTTCCTCATTCCTTTATCTTCCCTCTTTTCTCTTCCTTTCATGTAGCATATATATGTCTGTATGTGTAAAAACAATAAGAATTAACCTGTGCTTTGATCTGTAGTAGCTTTCCCAGACAAGTCAAGGTAACCATCAACAAAACTGTTTTGAGAATTCAAATACAAGCTATCAACATATTAACAGACTATGACATTCTCACATTTTATCTCAATTGCATAGACATGCAGTATTTATTATGCCCCAGGCAGACTGTGAAGAGTTAACCATGCAGTTGGCTTGTTTTGAGAAGTGAGTCTGGCCAAAGCCTATGTGCTGAGGTCAGAGTAACTCACACCCAAATTCCATTCCCCTAGCAAACCTTCTGACCAGAAGGACAATGTTCTAATTACAACTATATATTTTGTCTATTCTGTTCCTAATTAGAAAATGTTTTGCTTTGCCCTTTATGAGCCTTGATTATGATATTTTCTGTGGAAACCACACATAACTTGCCTTTATTCCAATTAACTGCAAATAACAATCAGTGCCTGAAACTGACCAGCGCCTTTGCCAGCTGCACTGACATGGGTCATCCTGGAACTCTGCTTTCCCTCTCTTAATTCTGTCCTTTAGTGTATTTTTTTCTTCAGGCCTGCATCACACTCTGGGAAGGTGGAACTCAAGACTTCCTAGAGGAGTCCCAGGCACTCAGGCTCCAATTATGCTTCCTTTCCTCCACATTCCTTGTCTCCTTTCCACAGATATTCTCTCAGACTTCCTCTCCATCAGCCCAATATTTCATCTGTAAAAGTACTATCAACGGAATTGATTCTTAAAAAGGATTAAAAACATAGACAAACTGTTAGCCAAATTTACCAGAAGAAGGAAAGACATGTATCAATGTAATTTGGAATGAAAAAAAGTTGAAATCATATTGGACACTACCAAAATCCAGAGGATTATAAATAACCACTTTGAAAACACATATTCTAATAAATTGGAGAATCTAGAAGAAATGGATCAATTCCTAGGCACATATCAATTACCAAAACTAAACCAGGAAGATATAAAAATGCTGAATAGTCCAATAATAGGCATTTAAATTGAATTAGTAATACAAACTGTACCAACTAAGAAAAGCCTAGGACTCAAAGGATTACTGCTGACTTTTTACAAGAATTTCAAGGAAGAATCAATGCCAACACTCCTTAAACTCTTCATGAAATTAAATAGGAAGAAACACTGCTAACCTCATTCCTCAAAGCTAGTATTACCTGATACCGAAATTGAACAGGAATTAAAAAAAAAACTATAGATCAATGTTCTTAATAAACATACATGCATGTATTTGCATACAGAATACAATAAATCATTAAAAAGATCATATATCATGTCCAAGTTGGTTTCATTTCAAAAATGCAAGGATGATTCAACATACATAAACCTATAAGTATAATGCATCAGAGAAACAGAAGGATAAAAGTCTCATGATCAGTTCAATAGATGGAGAAAAAGCCTTTGACACAATCCAACTTCTACTCACGATAAAAATCTTGAAAAAAATTGGTATAGAAAGATCTTATCTTAATTATGAAAGCCATTCATGACTAACTCACTACCAACATCATATTAAATGGGGAAAAACTTAAAGTATTTTCACTAAAATCAGAAATGAGATAAGGCTGTCCACTATCAGCACTCCTGCTCAGAATAGTACTGAAACTTTACCCAGAGCAATTAGATAAGAGAAAGAAATGAGAGATTTGAATAGGAAAGGAAAAAGTCAAAATATCCTTATTCATAGATGACATAATCCTGTACATAGAGAAACCAAAAGTCTCCTATGGAAAATCCTAAGAACTAATAAAGAAATTAAACAAAATGGCAAGATACAAAATAAACACACAAAATCAACAGTATTCATATCCAACAAGAATGCACACACTGAGAAAGAAATCAGGAAAACACTCCCATTCACAATAGCTTCAAAAATATTAAAGACCTCAGAATTAACCTAGCCAAAAAAGTGAAATGTCCCCCATAACAAAACTGTATTTCTCTGAGTAAAGGAATTGGAGAGGATGTTAAAAAATGGGAGGATATCCCTGTTCTCACAGAAGCAGAAGTGGCATTGTCAAAATGGACATATTACCAAAAATGATACATAGTATGTCCCCAACTTATGAAGGACTTCCAAGCCAAGAAAGTGTTTTCACAACTCTGACTCACCCATATGTCCCTCAAAGTAATTCTTATACATCTTTGACACAAATATACAACATAAACCATAAACAACCACATACACACACACAAATATGGTGAGTCCGAATGGTCAACTTAGCACAGCTAGCTGAAATGAGTCAATGAGGTTCTGGGCAAGGAAGGTCGACCTGAGAACTGTTGCCAGTGGCATAACAGGAGGACTAGAGGGAAGATTGGATGCTGTTAATTTTTCTGGAGAAACTTGCCACAGCTGGTTTTCCTGATAGGATTTCAGCTGTTTTCATTGTTGGAGGAGCTCAGGTCCTAATGGTAGCAAGGGATGGCTGCTGTTTTCTTTAGGGAGCTGTGCTCCTTACCTTGAGCATCACTTGCTAGTTGCAGTGTAGAGCCCTCAGCCTAGGGACACAGACCCTTCACCTCACTGGCACAGACTTTCTCACTTACACCAGTTGCCCTTCGGCTCTCCTGGTGCTGATTCCCTACACGGACGTTTATGAGACACTGCCATGGGCTGCAGGCCTCTGCCTGGACTCATGTAAGATACTGTTATTGGCTTTAGGCCTTCTTCTGGGCTTGTGAGGGACATTGCCATGGGATCCAGGCCTTCAGCTAGGTTCTTCGGGTCACTAGATCTGTACAGATCTCTTGCACTCCTCTGCATTTGACATTTTGGGTGAATATTATAAAATAATCCTGTAAATTATGTGTCCTGTATTCAATCTATTCCTTTGCAAACCTTGGCTACAATAGTCTTCAACTGTGCCATACTACTGCACTATGCAGTAAGCACACAGCAATGCAACTGTGACAACATCTGGCAGACATACGAGCTACTTCCCAATATATTTGCATCTATGAATGTTTAGAATTTGAAGCCCATTCATAACTTTGAAAATTTTCAGCTGGAATTTTCATAAATCAAGGAATTACTGTATAGATTTAATGCATTTCCCACCAAGATACAACTAACTTCTTTCACAGAACTGGAAGAAAGAATCTTACAATTTATATGGAGCCACAAGAGGTACAGAATAGCTGAAAAAAATTTTAAGCATTAAGAGCAAGGCAGGTGACCCAGATTCCATGTTCTGCTACAAGGCTACAGTATAAAAATAGTATGCTATTGGCACAAAAACAAGTCATGTCATATACTGGTACAAATTGTCAATATGGAATGTAATCATGACATGTATATAAAATGTACCTATTTCACAATAAAAATAAACAAAAAACCCCAGACATGTTGGCCAATGGAATAGAAACAACCCAGTTACCTTCAGGTGTCTAATCTTTGACAAAAAGGCCAATAATAAATACTGATGAAGAGATCACCTTTTTAACAAATGCTTCTGGGAAAACTCCACATCCTCATAGAGAAGAATGAATCTTGAATCCTCTCACTCTACTAAAATCAAATCAAAATGGATCAAGGTAAAAAACAATGACTACTGGAAGAAAAAATCTGGTCAAACTCTTGAAGACAGGAAAGAACAAAGACTTGAGCAGAACCCTGGCTATACAAGAAGAAATAGCAAGAATCAATAAATGAGATTATAGTGAATGAAAAAGCTTCCACACAGCAAAGGAAATAAGCAACAGAATGAAAAGACAACTTATAGCATGAAGAACCATTTTACTAGTTACTCCCCAGACAGAGGGCTGATATGTAGAGCATATATAAAGAATTCAGAAAAATCAGGCTGTCAAAATAAAAGATCGCATCAACAAAACAGGAAATCAAAATGAATTGACATTTCACAGAAGAACAAGTACAAATGGCCAATGAACACACGTAAAAAGGTCCAGAATCTTTGCCCATGATAGAAATGCAATTCAAAATACTGTAGCACTGATATTCGACCTTATTCCATGGATATTATTCAGGACTCAAGAAACAATAAATGCTGATGTTTGTGGTAATAAAAAGGAAATCTTATGCATTTTTGGTGGAGATGCCAACTAATACAAGCACTTTGGAAATCAGTAAAGAGACTTCTTTAAAAACTAAAAATAGAAATTCCATTTGACCCTGCTGTGTTCCTCCTGGCTATCCTGAGAGACTTGAGGTCATCACACTATAACAATGCACACATGCCCATATTCATAACAGCACAATGGCTAAATTGTGGAAGTGACTTAAATGTCAATCCACAAGTGACAAAGAAAATGTGGTATATACATACTGAGTACCATTAAGAGGACAAATTTGAGTCATTTATAGGAAAATTGAGGGATCTCAAGACTACAGTGGTAGGTGCAGTCAGTCACAAAAGTTATGTATCATATAGTTTCTCTAATATGAGTCTCAAAATATAAATAAATAGCAAAATAAAGAGCCATATTAAGAAACAGGGAGGTAGATTCTGTGCAGATGGGAAAGGAGAACAGGGAGGGTGAGGCTTGTGTATCAAACACGCAAGCTGCATATAATAGCTGTGCATCCCAAACATATATTAATAAAAAATGTAAAAAGTCAAATAAAATGGATTAAAGATTTAAATGTAAAACTGAAACTATGACACTACTAGAAGAAAACAAAAGGACATTGGAATTGGCAAAGATTTTTTAGACAACATCCCCCCAACACAGGAAACAGAAGCATGAAGACTAAGTAAACAGAATCAAATTGAATTTAAAAAGCTTCTGCATAGCAAAAGATATAATGGACAGACTGGAGAAATGACATACAGAATGGGAGAAAATATTTATATAAAAAGTACTCCAAAAACTCATAGCAAAAGTAAATAAAATTAGCCCAGTTAAAAAACGGGCAATAGACATAAATAGACATTTTGCAGAAGGCATAAAATGACAAACAGATGTTTTAGCCACTTAACAGCTCACCCCAAGTGTCACTCGGGCAACATGTATGTTTATATACTGATATTCCTGAGGAGGAGTCATTCCAACCAGTGGATTCTTTTTTTTTTCTTTTTTTTTTTAGGTTTTTTTGAGACAGGGTCTTGCTTTGTGGTTCAGGCTGGCCCTGAGCTCAGCCTCAAACTCACATCACAGCAATCCTCCTGCCTCTGCCTCCCAAGTGCTGGGATTACAGGCGTGAGCCACCACGCTCGGCACTGTGCTGTGTGGTACTGGTTGCTGCTGGGCGTGAGTCTCCATGCCCAGTATGGTATGTGGTAACCGGGGATCGAACCTGGGTCCTTGCTGTTGTAAGACAGGCGCTGGAACCACTGAGCTAAATCCCCGGCCCCTTTTTTAGGTTTTTTGAGACAGGGTCTCACTTTGTAGTTCAGGCTGGCCCTGAGCTCAGCCTCAAACTCACATCACAGCAATCCTCCTGCCTCTGCCTCCCAAGTGCTGGGATTACAGGTGTGAGCCACCACGCCCGGCACTGTGGTATGTGGTACTGGTTGCTGCTGGGGTGAGTCTCCAAGCCCAGAATAGCATGTGGTTACTAGGGATCAAACCCGGGTCCTTGTGCTTGCAAGACAGGCGCCGGAACCACTGAGCTATCCCCAGCCCCCCAACCAGTGGATTCTTGTACTGAATAAATTTAATAAAATTGTTATTTTTATATTTACTATTCTACTATCTCATAAAAATCAATGAAAAATTGTGCAATTTTTCATCATCCTGTATTTATATAATCGAACTGGTAAGGGGTTAAAAAAAGTACTCTATGATATCACAAATCATCAGGGAAATGCAAATCAAAACCACAATGTCACCTCACCTAGGACTGAAAGACGATTATCACAAAGACTGACAATATGAATGACTTGAGGTGTTTGAATTTCATTTTCTCTTTTTTGTCCTATCCTTCCTAATGGGCAAAATGTGATGAATCAGTCTCAGGGCTGTAACTATTAAATTTCATTTTATTGAAGGCTGGTATTTTTTGAGAAATCACAGTGGTAGCAACTGAATTAAGTGAAGTGGTAGCACCTTAACTGAAGAAGGCAAAGTCAATGCCATTTTGTATATATGTGTATGTGTTTCTTCCATCCAACTTTCTTTAACAATTTATTAAGATTCAGATGGGAGTTTACACAGAAAGGGATTAACTTCTGGAGATGACAAAGTGAGAAATTTGAACAACTGATAAATATATGGTTGTGTAATTATTGTTTAAGTACAATTGATTCAACATATTTTAATGTGAGAAAATCTTTCCTCTTGTAGATGCTCAAGGTGGCTATTATTTATTCACCAAAACACTCTTCCTCAAAGAGAACTGCTGTCTTAGCTTTCTTAGAAGCACAATGTAGCCTCAGAGTTTCTTAGTTAAGTAGCAAATGTTAAATGATTATCCATGAGCTACATTGCTTCTCACAAGACATTTGATAAATGCATTCAAATGAACTGACTAAATCTGGCAGACTTTAAAAATAGACTATGTAGAAATTGCTTATGTAGATTTAACAGACAGAATAGAATCAATGCAGTCCACATTCTTCTGAAGCTAAATTTACATGTAGAATTTTAGGAGACCTCAAAATAAACAGAGTTAAACATCTCAACAGTGAATTGTTTTTGGTCTTCCGTACTGTTGACACTCCTATGTCACACCAGAGAATACTGAAAAGTTAAGTCATTTTTTCATCTCAGAGAAATTTTCTTTTAGTATTTTCATAACTCAGATAAACTTCTTATTTCTACTCTTGAGTATATATTAGATATATAATAGATATTATGACTGCATTTATCATGCCTATCTCCACTGACTTCCTGTTGTCTCTGACTAGGTCTGTTTACCATTGACTCATTCTTCAGGTAGTGTCCATTATGCTATTAAAATCTTTGAATGAATTTCCTATTTTGGGGGAAGGGGGGCAATGCCTTATTCAGCTTTCTGCAAACTGTTACAAAATACCTGAGGTTGTTACCTTATACAGACAAAAAGTTTTTCACAGTTTTGGAGGTTCCAGTTTCTAATAGGTTGATCATGTTGCTCTGAGCCTGTGGCAATATAGTGCATTGTGGTAGGAGTGTTTAGGAGAACAAAACTGCATATGCGCAGTGAGAAAAACTGTTTATGAGCCAGTGAGCAAAGAGGAAGAAAGGGCTGAGATTCCACAGTTCTCGCCAAAGACATCCTCAATGACCTGAAGATCTTAGGTGGATCCCAAAACTTATTTTTAAAGTTTCCTCCACCTTTCAATAGTGTCACTCTGGGAATCCATTCATTTGGAGACAGTCAAGATCCAAGTTAGAGCAGTTGATCATGTTTTTGTTTTACAAGAGGCACTTTTTTGGTCCCTGATTAACATTTTATTTCAGTGTTTTCTTGGAATTTTTGAATATCTTTGAGAAAATTACTCTAAAAGTTAAAAGTTTTCTTCTAAGATCTTTCACCTGGGTTTCTCATTTTGGTACTTCTTTTTCATGCTGCTGGTTTTACTTCTGTCACACGATCCTGCACTCCACTTTTAGCAAATCCCTGTTAGTTAGATTGATCATTAGTGTTGAGCTATGACCCTTAAGTAGGATCTCTTGTGGTATTTGCGCCTCTGTCACCTTAATTCCTTAGTTCCCTAAGCTAGAATGACTACCCTAGTGTTAGAGATTTTCAGTTTAAATAACAATCAGAGAGACATTCTCCAAAGGATAAAATTTATGTGGGAATAGTAGGGCACTGCAGCAAGAATGCACCCACCATAGTAAACTGTATGCTCATTCAAGGAGATTAAGACAACAGAAAAATTTCAAAGTAAAATAAAGAGGATTACATAAAATATTTTGAAACAATAGTCCTTAGCTAAACGAATAAAATAAAAAGATGATGTCAGTTCAAGATTTAAAGAGCTGTTCTTTAGACACCCTTGCAGAAATGTTTTTGTGTCTGTCTGTGGCAGCTTTTGTGTAAGATTGTGGTTCTGACAGAATTGTCTGTAAATAGTTCTTGTAACAAGGCACCTGTACATTCATTCCCTGGCTTCAAAGCTCCTGGCTTTATTTTCGTTGAGGTCAAGACTTAAGAAAAATGACTCCATTTTGATTTCTAGAACGTTCTCTAAGACCATGAAGCTTCCTTGGTCAGATCTTTTAGAAGTTCTCAGGCCAGCTAATACTGATCAGAGCACAATAACAGCAGGGCCAGCATGCTTAGCCATGGTTTCATTTTAGTTTTAGTGTTTAAAAAATATGTCATAGAACCTGCAGGGAGGCTTTACTCACTGTCATTACTCACTGTCATTACTTTTATTAACTTGTTAGTTACCATAAATTACTGCATGTATTACTTTTATTTTATTGTTTAGTCTGTATGAAAACAGGATGCTATCTTATAGCACAAAACAATTAGACATTTTTAGATCTTAAATTTTATTCTCCAAACACATCAGTGTCATTTGATCAATATATGAGTGATATCTGCTCCTTTCTCATCCATTACACAATAAGATAAAAGCCAGGAGTATCCCTGGGATGATAGCTAATGTGCAAAGCTCATTGTGATCATGTTCAAAGGAGGGAAATTTTTTTCTGCTGAAATATTTGTCATAACT
The DNA here is from genome assembly GCA_004026965.1 of Petromus typicus. Taxonomy (NCBI): domain Eukaryota; kingdom Metazoa; phylum Chordata; class Mammalia; order Rodentia; family Petromuridae; genus Petromus; species Petromus typicus. The sequence goes on along the minus strand of PVIR01012170.1, from coordinate 19,584 downwards.
CATTCAAATCACATAAATAAGTTATGCATTTATTGAATGTTGTCTTTATATTTCCTCAAACTTCTAGAAAAACAGCATTAACATGGTCTCTTGTGATAGTTCAGAGACCTGGTACTTTGCATATGACTCACTGAGAATTCCTAATTAACCCAGCTCCCCTTCCTCTTTTTATACTCTTTGTTCTTCTCAAAGAACATCATTCCATTTTTGCAGCTTAACATTAATAATAAAATCTAATTCATAAAGATTTTCAGACTCTCAGGCTGTGGTTTTATTCCTCAAACTAACATTATCCTTTTATTCCCTGAAAACTAATAAAATTTGTCTTCATCTTAGAGAGTGAAAATGTGAAATGTGAAAATGAGAATGGCTACAAGTAACAGAGAATTTTGGAGCGGTGCTGTATGACTAATTCCAGCACCTTCTCTCCATCCTAATCAAAGACTCATTAATGCCCCCAGGCAAGGTGCCTTCCATTAGGCGTTTCCTGAAAGAATTCACAGTGCTCTACTCATTTACATTTGCATATACATCGTTTTTGCATGTGGAAGTTAATTGATTTAGCAAACTTGGCAATGATGCGGAATTAGGAGGACTCGCAGTATTTTTTTTTTTTAAGGAAGTAAACCTGTGCTTCTTTCATTAATAAAAATTCTCTCTCTGCTTCTTTGTCTCTATCTTTGTTTCCCTCTTTTTGTCTTTTTTGAGACGGTAGAGATTTGGAGGTGGAGTAGTTAAGGTGGAAGGAGATTGGACACAGTCCTTTTTGGTCAGTAAAACGTATTATACCACACATTTGTGTTGATTTAATGTGTCAACTTACCTAAGCGTGTTATCTAGTTGTTTGGCTCAAACATTAGTCTATATGTGGCTTTAAAAATGTGTGTGGGGGCTTTAAAGATGCAATTGACACTTAAGTGAACCCTTAGTAAAGCACAAAACCCTCCATTACTGAGCCTCAGCCCATCAGTTCAAGGAATTTTGAGGAAAGACTGAGGTTCCCCAAACAGTGAGAAGTTCAGACATTTGGGATGCTCCTTTACATTAAAGGATAGTCACTTTCACTGATAATCCTTTTCTGTGTCAGAAGCTCAATGAATATTGGGGTGTTGATTTCCCAGGATAGAGCTGGAATGAAGAGGTAGAAGGGTACATTATTCAAGTTCTCCAGAAAAATGGAAATAAGAGAAGAGATAGAGAGATAGAGGTATTATCCATTTTCAGATAATACATCTGTTACTGTGACAAAATACTTGAGGCGGGGTCCATTAAAAGAAGTTTATTTAGCTCACTCTTCTAGGGGCTTAAAGAGCATAGTGTTAACATCAGTTTAGCTCAGATGAAGGCCACATGGTGAAGGCATCACAATGATGAGTGTGAGAGCAAGGGTTGAAATGGTAACCTAGAAGGCTAGCAAGCAACTGAGGATCCACCTGACCTACATTAATTCCTATGAGGGCACGCCCCAAGGACCTGACAGCTTCCCACAAAGTCCCATGTTTTAAAGGCCTCACTCCTTAACATAATCACATCAGTGGTCAGTCTTCCGAATGTCAACTTTTTGGGAAACACTCAACAGCAACAGAAACAGAGCAGATAGAATATGAGATTATCTCATGTGATTGTGGAGTCTGAGAAGCTGTACAGTCTGCCATCTGCAAATTGGTGGACCAGGAAAGTTGGTGGTACAAGTCAGTCAGAGCCACTTTTGTTTGCTACTTGTTCTTTGTTCCCCTTTTAAAATTCCTTACCAGTCATTATGTTGCAACATATAAGTGTGTCTAACAGCATGTATTTGTTGGACTGCCTTTTCAGGGTAGTTCCTATAAATGGTTAGAGTTCCTGTAATGGCAGTTTACTTTTTGTGGGCTGTCTTTAGATGCGATCTCAGATTGTTTCTTCCAAGAATTTGCCATAATATTTTAGAAGTCTGTTGTTTCTTCTTCTGTTTGGTATGGAGATTGGAATGGAGCTCCATCATACCGTAATATGTAAATTTTGTTACTTGAACTTTGAGAGATAAATGAGCTACATCAACGTGCTAATAATGAAGATTAAACTCAGGAATATATATGGATGATCATGTCTACGACTAAAACCTAAAAGCAAATAACTAGTGAAAATTGGAGCAGTAGGAAAATGACTAGGCAGAAGACGTTTGGAAAAATTAAGCCTCCAAATAAGATAAAAATGGAACCATAAAGGATAAAAGAGAAGAATGTTATGAGGTGAATGTGTTTCCTCAAAACTCATGTGCTGAAGCCCTAGCCCCAGTATGACTGTTTGGAGACAGGTAAGTCCTTTGAAGAGGAGCTTCAGGGAGAACAAGTCATTGGGGCCACACTCCAAAATAGCAAGAATCCTTCTAAGAAGCATTTAATATGTGTAAGGCATTATTCTAAGAGCATTATATATATTAATGCAATGCTAAATGTCACAAAACATAATTATCTCCACTTAATAGATGAAGAAACTGAGGTAATGTGAAATAAGTTGCCCAAGTTTATGCTATAGTATGTTATAGGGCCACGACTTAGAGGCAGTAGTCTGCTTGCAGAGATGACATGCAGGCATATGAAACAGTAAAGTAAATAATAAAGAAGTTAAATAAAGGGATTATTCATCACGATCTACTTTGATGCTTTTTGAGGAAATGTCAAATTCTTTGAAAGAGATTTTTGCCTGCTTAGTGGGAGCGTGGGCCACAGATGACAGGAGCACCTGGGAGTCTGTAAGACACTCACAGTCTTGGGCCCAGCTCAGGCCTACAGAATCACAATGCATCCAGCAAATTTCTTCAAATAGGATTGAGGTGCGCATTCAAGTTTGAGAAGCTCTTATTTGGATCACCCTGTTCTTAATGCCATGTAGAATTTTCAGGATCAAAGGAAAACATTTGAAGGCAATATCTGAAATAGTCATGATAGTAAGCTGTATTCTTGCCATCAATCAGATTAAATGGGTGATCTCAGACAAACCTGTCACAATTTACTTTAAGGGACTGAGCAACGTTTCCTTCTAACAAGTTGGGGGTAATGTCTTAAGTCAATAGCAATTCAAAACATTATTAATAACCACCTTCTTAGTATCAGAGGAAGAAAAAGGTCTATCTAAGGTGATTTTTACTCTTCTATCAGTGAGACAACAGATGGGCATAAATGTCCAAAATTTATGGATCAGAGTTTGAATATTTTGAAGATCAGTTTGAAGTGAAAGCTGTTAGTTTGGGGAGGACTACATAAGGTAGGAATAAGGCAAAACAATTTTATTGCTACTTTCACATTTTTGACAAAAAGGCAGGCAAGATAGAGTATTTGGGGTTTTTTTTAAGTTAAAAAATATTGAGAATATTGCTATTTCCCCAAATCTTGACAAAGATTACTTGTATTTTGTAAGTTAAAGGATAATCAGATTAGTGTCCAAACATAATAATAGAAAACAATTTGCCTCTGTCAAAAGATTTTTGACATGCTATATGAAAATAATCAAGCAATAGGAAAACTGTTATTCCAGACAAAAATGTCAAAAAAGGAGTGTTTCATATATTTTTGAAATGTGAACTCTTAAATAATAGGAAAATATGAAACTCAGAAATAAAAATAATTATCATTATGGACTACTTACTGTACATCAAAAACCAATCTAAGCATTTTATCTATATTGCATTCTCACCAAGTCTGATGGTTCTGTGGTCATGTTTTGCAGGTAAGAAAACTCCTCCATGAAGTGTTGGGTATTTTGCTGCAATGATGGGAAAGCAACTGAGACACGAGCGTTCCTGTTGCCTTTTCACTCTGGTGAGTAATTTTTCTCATGTCTCTAGAACTGCCAGATAAAAAATAAATGACACCTACATAAATTTTAATTTCAGATATAAAACAAATAATATTTTTAGTATAAGTTTCTCAGATACTGCAGCAGTTGTACTTTTATTAAAAAGTGTTTTTTCTTCATCTGGAGTTCCAATTTAACTGGATATCGTATATTTTTATTTGCCAAACCTTGCAAATTTATGGGCATCCGTCACTTAGGCTGAGACTGTGAATTCTGCTTTATTTGTGGTCTCAATTGCAACTGCTTTGTTTGTTTGTTTGTTTGTTTGTTACTGGGCATCGAACTCAAGACCTTGTGCTCTCCAGGCAGGCATGATGACTCTGAGCTAACTCCCTGGGTTCTGCAATTCCTGAATTTGATTAACACTTTTGATTTTCATGATGTCTGGAAACTATAGAATGTCTGCTGTTCTCCTGGTTACTTGGTGTGTTAGTTGCCTTTTCTCATTACTGAGACAAATACCTGACACCCAAAATGAATGAGGGAAAGTTTTATTTGCCTTACAATTCATACGGGTTTCACCATAATGAGCTGGCTTCAAGGCAGAAGGAAAACAGTTCCTGGCTGTGAAAGAAAGCAAAAGCAACAAGAGACTTTAACAGCATCTTCTTGCCCTTTTTGTTTTATTCAGACTACTGGGATAAGAACAGTGCCAAACCAATCACTGCTGTGTAGTGGTGTAGAAATCACATGCCCTTAATCCCAGCATCAGACACTCTAGACTGAGCTACTTCTGAAATAGCCCATGTCATTTGGTGAGGCTTTGGGGGGACATCTAAATACAAGCCCTAACACTTGGCTTATTGCTGTCGTTCCCATTAATTTTCTCTGCAGTTCCCATATTTTCTTCTAAGCTTAGGTGAAGTGTATTGTTTATTTTCCAGAAGTTTTAGATGTTTTGAAGTGAGGGAACTGCAGATTATCTGGTCTCCCCTTTTGTAGAAGGCAGAATCCTTTACCTAGAATGCATACTAGCATGTGAGAGCCCTCTGTTATGACCTTGGTGCTGGGAAAAGTCGACACATTATTATCTGGTCTTATGTGAAAGGAGACACTGTGGATGATCAGTTATATTTGACTTAAGTATAACCAAATTGGTGGTAAAATGTGGTGCTTTACAATGAGTTTTTTCCCTAAAATAAACAAGCTTCAAGTTTAAAGGTACAAAAGAAAAAATAGAGAGAACATAGCTAATTTAGGAAAATGCAATTTGTAAGTTAAGATGATTTAATTCTTGAGATTGTGTAAAAGCTGCATTACTATTCACCAAATATTTTGATCCTGATCTCCGGTGCCGTTCCTGGCAGGGTTAGACATCTCTTTCCTGCCCACGTGATTATTGATCAATTGGCTGTGACGCAGATGTGCTTGTGTGTGATTTGTAGTTTGTTTTGTCTCTTTTTCCCTGCTATGGTAACCTGTCAGTGGACAAGATGAACAACAGAGCCACAGCTGACTGCTCTAGTAGATATATAGAGTAATAAAAAAAACCCTTTGTTTTCCTAAATCTTTGAGATTTCCAGGTCATTTTTTACTGGTTTGTTTTAACGGATACAGTTACCATCAGCCATGTGCTAGGCACTGGAGATAGAATTATATGTAGTCTTGCCCTTCTTGAAACTTTTGTTCTTATACATGTGGCAGAAATTAAAGAGATGAATGAGTATAAAAGGGAATCTGAGATAAGTGTTGTGAAATAAACCAACTCATGGCTAAAGTGCATTTCTTTAAAATAATATCCCACCTATTTCCAGAAAATACCAAAGCCAATAAAAACACAATTTATATTAGAGATACACTAATATGTATAGCAGAGGAATCAATGTTCCTAGGCATTTGAGTTGCACTGTTGCAGGAGGGTACAATTATTTCTGAGCTTCCTGTCTATAAGGCAAAAAGTAAAATAGTTGGATTAGGTAATTCTCATTTTTTAACACAAGACAGAGGCAAATTTTCAAGAAACTGAATTTTTATTGCCTTGAATCAAGAAGCAATTTTTCAAGTGAGTCTTTCCATAAGGAAAGTTTCTCAACTCAAAGAATAATTGCTCTCACTTTGGCCTTGCAACTTGAACATCCCTAATGTGAACCATCTATAAAAGTTAAAGAGAAAAAAAATCTCAAGGGAGTGATCTTCTGTAGGAAACTCAGGCGATATAAACCAGATAGGTTGTTTCTTGTTGACTACCTCGTTATTGTGTGGCAGTACTTGGAAGAAGGACACAGATAAAACATTATCAGATAAGGTTTCTTGGGAGTATCTTAAATACCTGAGATCTCATATGAACCTTTAACAAGGGATGTACTTAGACTGATTTGTGGTCCGACTTTTTCTAACTAAGATCTATATTCTATACTGTTTGATTTCAGAAGAAGCCAACCAATCAATTCTTCCCAAAGGAAGAATAATGGTCAATATGTTGTTAAAATTTAAGAGGTTGATTTTTGTCATTTGCCACATGTGGGATCTTGTGGGTAGGATCACATTCTTCAAAAATGAGTACTGAATTCAATACTTTCGTAGATTAGTTAAAACACCAGAGATACCACAACCAAACATGGGAAAGATAAATTGGGGCTAAACATTTTTAGGGGTTACTGATTAGAACAGATCACTTTAGCCTCACGAGAACCTCTGACAAATGGAAGGACAGCAAATGTTTGGTCTAGATCAGTCTTGGTTAAGAGAAGAAAAGTTATAGCCAGGCATTTTGCTTCCTTCTAGGAATTCTTGTTTGTCTGTGTACCAGAGCAATACCATATACATGAATGCAGTTAATGTCAGAGTGTCTCATGATATCTGTAGCAGGCACACTTTTCCACCCATCAACTCAGGTGTTAAGACATCTATTCCTTGGAAAAAAATTTTTTTTATAACTGAATGTATTTTCTTGTTGAAGCTCGATGCTGCTGAATGGCATAAGCTAAATTTTTGTTGGTTTGGGATCACCCATCTGTCATCTTCCTGTACATCATTGGAAAGATCAGACACTCATGTCTCAGGGTACTGCTTGGACGTCCAAATCAGGTCAGAGGTTGTTCTTATGTTGAAGCTGGTTTCAGTAGGAATATCTTTCATCCTTCTGGCCTTTGGCCTCAGATCATGTTTACTATATCAGCCTCATACCAACTAAAGGGACTCTTGGGTTTTGCTGTGTTTTTGTTATTTGTCATCTCTCCTGGGATCATGTGAGTCACTTGGTTTTTTCTCCATTTCACCAGACTTGGGAACCCCTGATACTATTTCAGGCCTGTTTGCTAAATCCTCCCATATACGCATTTATTCCTTCCCTTCCAATCTGGTTACCGGGGAACTGAGTAGATCTTTCTGAAATACTCCCAAGTCCATTTGGGACTAGTATTTTTTTCTGTGAATGATGGGGAGGGGACACTCCATTTTAGAGAGAGCTCAGTACAGTATTTCATCTTTCTTCTTCTTCTGCAGAATCCTTGTATAGTTTTGAGAGAGACTGGGGCTAGGCTTTGTGGAGATTGTTATTGAACTGTAGTGATTATGGCAGAACTTACTGAGTCATTCAGCCTATGCTTTCAAAGGCTTTTAGATTACAATAATGGGAATTTTAGTTTCTGACAGAAAGACAGAAAATCTCCTCAGCAGGGAAGTTCATAGGTAATGAAGTTAGTCTGTGAAATAGTAGTCTGTTTGAATATTCTCATGGTAGAGATAGATATGTGTTTTACACTAGCACAGTTAGACGAACAGGTAGCTACTTGAACAATCATCTTTAGGGAATAATGACTCAGATGCCTTTGAGAATCTCACCATCCTATTCACTTTCTTGTCACTGGGATGCAATACCTGACACCCCTAACCTAAAGGAGAAGTTTATTTTGGCTCATATTTTTAGTCCATAGTCCATTGGCTCCAAGACAAGATGGGATGGCATAGAGGTGGAGTGGAGGGAAAACTGCTCACATCCTGGTGGCCAGGAAGCAGAGATAGCAGAGAAGAAGGAGCCAAAGAGGGAACTGAATCTTCCAGGTTATACCAGCAATGACCTGCCTCCCCTAGCAAGCCCCTATGAACACAAGAGGTTTTGGGAAATATTTTTTGATTCAAACCATAAGACTCATGAAAAGTGCAAAGCCTTTCTTTAGAAAATACTTATTCACACAAAATGGAGCATAATAATTCATGAAACAGTGAATTTCAATACAAGTTTTTGTGGTAGAATATTCTCTGCTATATAGATCTCCTAAGGACTTAGCCAAACTCTATCCTGTTCTCAGTTTTATCTGTGCTTAAAGAAATAAAAAGGGTGAGAGGAGTGAAGTGAATTATTGGGCCAAAGAACATATCCTTTTAAAGCCTTTAAGAAAGTTTTAGAAAACATTCCAGTCAAATTTGTAGATAATACTAAGCTAAAAAAAAAAAAAAAGAAGCTGAGGTGATCAGTTGCACATTAGATTGAACTATTTTGAGTTATTCTGATAGGCTGAAGACCTAACTGAAAAAACAAATGTGAAACAGTTAATAATTTGCTTATGAAGAGTTAGCATGAGTGTGAAAATACCCTTGGATATCAGTAGACCACAAGCCAGAAGTGTGACAGAGCTCCTTAACTTGCTGATGTAACTTCCTTTATGTGAATGTCACAATTTCTAAATTCCTTCTCTTAGTCCTGACTGTTTTTGAGCAAGCTAATGTGTTAATGTCCTCACTCAGCATAATAGTACAGGGCTCAGACAGCTAATGTTCTGAACTATATATTCCAACTATTGAGCCTTAAAATCACTTTAGTTCTTTTAATTTTCATCATCATTGGTTCATTCTGATCATACTCTGATGGAGAACTTGCTAAGCTCACAATTGTGAGAAATAAACATCTTTTGTTTGAGATATCTGGTCTATGGTGTTTTGTTATGGCAACATGAACTGTGTAATATAGCGCTGGACTGCCCCTGTTTTTCTTTTTTAGGTTTTTAGAGACAGGGTCTTGCTTTGTGGTTCAGGCTGGTCCTGAGCTCAGCCTCAAACTCACATCACAGCAATCCTCCTGCCTCTGCCTCCCGAGTGCTGGGATTACAGGCGTGAGCCACCACGCCTGGCACTGTGGTATGTGGTACTGGTTGCTGCTGGGGTGAGTGTCCACGCCCAGTACGGTATGTGGTTACCGGGGATCGAACCCAGGTCCTTGAGCTTGCAAGACAGGTGCCGGAGCCACTGAGCTAACTCCCCAGCGCTGGACTGCCCCTGTTGATGAGAACAAAGACAAAAACAAAAAACCTAAAATGTAATTCTCTGTTATTTGAAAGATTATTTTCTTCTAAATTGAATAATGTAGATAGTTTGGCTGGGCAGCTCCATGAAGTAAAATTAGAACCTGTTGTTGAAAATTATAGGGAGCAGGCTTTTTACTTAATGTTTAAAAATTAGGGGGACATAGTGGTGCATATCACCCAACCAGGCTATTGCTGAGAGCATGAGGCCAGTCTGGGTTACACAGTGAGTTCAAGGTCAGTGTGGAATATAGACAGACTTTGTCTCAAAAAAAAAAGGTAGAATAAAGAAAAAAGAAGACGACATTTAAAAGGCTATACCAAGAGAAAATTGTCGAGAGTAAGTTTATTGTCACCAGATATGTTAGGGCAAAACTTGAGTTTCATGTGTATTATGTAGGATTTTTTCCTTAATAAAGAAATTTGACTGGATGACTTTAAAATATTCTCAACTTGTGTTTCATGAGCAAATGAAATGTTTTATGAAATAACAAAAACAGACTACTAACTCTTAAGAAAAATACATTATTTTTTTCCAAAACTATGACTCAGTGTTCTGAAGTATTTGCTTATCAGTACAACAACAAACTTTGACAGTAAGCATTCTCAGTGGAGTGATTTTATTAAACAATTGTTTTTTGTATATCTTGAGTTATATACTAGAATAAGTCCAGGAAATGCAAAGCCCTGAGGAAGTGGAAAATATTAAATGAAAGAGACAAACCTATGTAGTAGTAAGACAATATGTGGCAAGTACTAGTATGAACACTTTTTATTCATTTATTATCATAAGAATCCGGTGAGATGCATACTGCCAATATGCACGTCTATCTTATGAAGATGAAAAAATGGAGACTCAGAGGATAAAAAATAATTTGGTCCTTTGGAGCCAGTCATTGTCTTCTGATTCTCTTCAGCTTCTCTACCTGTGCCTCTCTGGGTCACCAAGGCTCCCCTTCTTTGGCCGGCCCATGGTACCTGGTGCTTTCCAGAGCACTGCTGGACTCTTATGCTGAACCCTCTCCATGACTTCTTCCTAGGGCTCATGGTCCTGATCCATAGCCTTAGATCTGTCCCTGGCTTGCTCTGGATCCATAGCCTCAGGCTCAGACACTCATTCAACTTCCTCTTAGGTATTTCAGGCTCAATGTCCACAGGCACCTAATGCTGTGTATGAAACAGTCTTGAGTGTATCATCTTTCTCCAAAACTTACTTCTGTACCTCATATCTCAAGTGGGTTGCCATGCTGGAAAAAGCCTGGGGAAAAAGGCCTGCTGGAGAATTAGGAGTCATGTTTGTCTTTGCTCTCCTCTTCCACAGTCTACCTCATCATCAGGTTTGAGAAACTTCCTTTTCTCCTTGGCTGTCTTTCTGGTTGGGGTCCCTACCATCTCTTTGACCACTGAAAGGGCCTCTTACATAGTCTGTCTGCCTGTAATCTTGCACTTCTAAATCCATCCTTCTGTGACCACGAAAGTGTTCTCTCTAAACACAAATATTTTTGAAATTATATGTTCATGTAAATCCTTCAAAGCCTTACTATCATTTACAGAAGTAGTCCTTAAGCATCCACGTGGTTTTGGGAAAAGTACAGCCATGCCACCTGAACACAGGATGGAATGGAAGATTCTGGCTCTTCCAAAGATCTATTAAATGGTGAAATGGCTAGTTTAGTCTTCAGTCCCACAGGGCCAGCAACATACTTGTGAACTGAGAGTTTAAAAAACAGACTTATCTTTAAGGCTATAAAATTAATGTAACATACCAAGAGATAGGAAGATGAAAATTCAGCTCAGCCATCAAATTTTATGTGCTGGCAGAGAGACCAAAAGTGAGAGTCAAGAAAAACAAGCTCACTTGATATGAACTATGATAAACCAATCAGTAGACTAATGCAGTACACACATTCTTAATCCCACTGAGGTCAAACTCACTAAGGCAGAGGAAAGCTCTGTCCTGTTCCCAATGAGGCTGGGAAGCTGTAGCAGAAGAATGTTTGAGCTCAGCACAGGCAACTTAGTAACTTAAGGAGACATTGTTTTAAAATAACTAACTAACCAACTAACACCTAACCCAATAAGCCTGAGATATAGTTCAGTTAAATCCATAGAATTTTTCTCTCTCTCCTTTTGTCTCAGTCTGTTTCTCTCTCTCACATGAGAGAGAGAACACAACAACCAAAAATCAAACACCAAGCCAAAACAAAAATCCAACCAACCAACCAACCAACCAACCAGCCAATTAGGAAATTTCCTAGATGATAAAGGATGAACTTCAGCTAGCAAGGGATAGGATACAAGGGATAGCATACACAGCAACACAACCTACAGTTAACGTTATTTTATTAGCATAGAAAAACTTTCATCTTGAAGTGGAGATTTAAAATGGTAATGACATTTTCCTCCTATCTGCTTTCTGGGCACTGTAGGTTGAGCAACTTTCCTCTACTATACTTTTCCACTATGCTATTTATGCTTTGGAATCAGCCAACCATAGACTGACCCTTCTAAAACCATGAGCAAAATATACCTCCCCCTTTAAGTTGTTGTGACTATGGCATTGCTCCTCAGCAACACAAAAGTAACTAATAGAAAACTTTAGTACTAAGGGTGGGACTATTACTGTGAATGTATCTGATCATGTGGTTCAAAAGCCTTTGGAAATGGTTAATGGGAGAGGTTGGAAAGGTTTAGAGAGGAAGGCTAGAGAAGTCCTGGAATGCTGTAAGCACAGCCTGATGACAAAGTCTGGTGATGCTCAGAAGACCAGATTGCTGATAGAGATGTGCAGAGTAAAGGCTACACTCATGAGGTTCAGAGGGAATGAGGTTCGATAGTTGGATTTAAGGCCATGTGTGTTTTATTTTGACAAATTTTTGTCTAGATTTTGTCCAAGTCCTAAGACTCTGTTTGAAGCTAAATTTAAAAGTGATAGACTAAGTAATATGAGGAAATTTCAAGGAAGCCCAATGCCTAATGTTCAGCTTATGGGGTGGGAATGGCTAGATGCTTTAAGCCAGATTTATAGCAAGAATCAGAAGCAAAAAAAGCAGAACCAAGAGATGTGAGAATTTTATAGCTTGGCCAGAAAGGAAGCACTTGTAAACTTGGAGCCAGAAAGACTGCTTGTTGAATATATTAACACCATTAAAAAAAAAAAAAAAGTCAAGTACTTAGCCTTGAAATAACAGGAAAGGTAACTTGAGTGCATCTTGAAAATTGGCCACATGCACTCATTTCAGGCTCAAGGGTGCAAAATGGTGAACTTTTTGAAGAATCTTTGCTTTGAGGAGAGCCCCTGTATCCTGCTCATTGAAGGCCTCCTAGTCAGCTATCAGGTGCTCAGAAACTACGGGCTGAGCTGGCACCATCCACATAGTTCTGGTTTTACCGGCACACAGAATACAAGCATTATGAGGTCAGGAAAGCTTCCACTGGGATTTCAGAGGAAGATCTAGGAGACAGGCAAGGAGCTCCTGAAGAGAGTGATGCTTGAAGCTGTGAAAATAAAGCCAAAGATACAGTGGAGAGCCCAGGAAGTTGGAGATGCAAGGAATGTGAAAAATCTGCTGAAAGAGCTTCAGGCAGTGAACAAAGCCAGCATGGAGAGCCCGTACAGGTACAACCAGTAAGGTCATGAGATGGTGTTGCTAAGCCCCATGGAACTCATATCGTACTACAAGCTGCCCTGAGTGCTAGATATGCAGCCACAGGATATGTTTTCCCTGCTGCATTTTGGTCATACTTGAGTCTGATTCCTTTCTATCCCTATATTCTTCTCTTTTGAAATGGGTATTGTCTTAGTTACTTTTCCCATTGCTGGGACAAAATACCCAACACCCACAAGTGAAAAGAGAATAGGTTTACTTTGGCTCACGGTTTGTAGAGGTTTCAGTCCTTCATCGGCTGACTCTGAGGCTGCGTCACACGGCGGAGGGATATTACAGAGGAAAAATCGTCTATGGCGGGGCAGGCAAAGGAAGCAGCAGAGAAGCAGCAGCAGCAAGTCTCCATTACCTTTCTATCCCCTATAGGCTATACGCCTTTTGAGTGGTGCCACCATCACTCAGAACTATGATAAACCAATTAATGGACTAAAGCAATACACACATTATTAATCCCACTATCATACCCTTATCCACATCCACATCCCCCCGATCCAGCCACCGCCAGAAAACCCACCTGTGCCAGCATGAGACTTTGGAGGAACACCTACATACAAGTCATAACAACTATTTTACCCTGTGCCATTGTATGTTACAAGAATTTAACTTTAAAAAATTATTTTCAGAGGGTCTCACAGCTAAGAGTTTTCTTGGAATCTCAGAGGAGACTTTAGATTTAGACTTTTCAGGTGTTACCAAAACTGTTAAGGTTTCGGTCACTCTTACAGATGGCCCATCTGGGCTCAAGGAGGCTAAGATATACGGATCCCTCCAAGGTCAAGGCCAACCTGGGTTACATAAGGAGTTCAGGGCCAGCCTGAACTATAAGATGAGACCTTATCTCATAAAACCAAAATAAATAAATAATAAAAAATGAAAAATGAAGAGAGAGAGAGAGAGAGAGAGAGAGAGATGGGCCAAATGTATTTTATACAATGAGACGGACATGAACCTTTTGGGGATTGGGGCAAAATATTAGGTTTTAGCTCTAAAATATTTCCCATGTTGAGCAACGAGGCTTTGCGAAGTGATTGTATCAAAGCAGGAGAGGTAGGTTTGCTATACTCATCAAGGAATTTACCCATTGATATTCCTAACTCAGTGTACTGTCAGGAGGTGAGGTGTGGCCGGAGATGAGTCCTGGGGGCATGACTTGGGAAAGTGTGTTTTTGTTCTTAGACTTTCTTTTTCTTTTTTAAAAAATATTTTAAATTATCTTTATTGGTACATTATGAATACACATGATAATCACATTCAACATTAAGTTTGTACCAGAATATGACATGACTTGATTCTCATTTTTTCCCTTTTCCTCCCCGTCCTGCATCCCCCCCACCCCTTTTATACACAATCTTTGTTTTCTTTTTTCTTTATTATTACCACATTCATTTTTCCCTTGTTATTTACCTTTACACTGTTTCCTTTAAATATTTTCTACTTCGCACTATCAACTATACATACTACAACTCATTTACAACTTCATTTTCTTATACTAAAGAAAAGATATGATATTTACACATCTGTGACCTGTTTATTTCGCTTATGAGGATGTCCTCAAGGTGCATCCGTTTGAGTATGAATAACTCAATCTTATCATTTTTAATGGCAGAGTAATACTCTATTCTATAAAAGAACCATATCTTCTTTATCCAGCCTCCAGTTAGTTTTCTTTTTCTTGATTGTTGCAGGTTCAGTAAGCTTTTTCCATTATGTCATTCCTCTGGGTTATTTCTGCCTTGGAGCCAGTCAAACATGGACTAGGTTCTCCAAAATTTGGAGTCAAAATAAATCTGTCTTCCTTTGAGTTGTGGATGCTGAGTATTTTGTCCCAGGGAAAATAAAACTGCCAGAAGACTGCCCAAAGTATTTCTGTCTTATTCTGTTAGAAATCATAAGAACCTAGGCAGCCAGGAATACTGGAGTATAGCCTACAAATGTATTTTTATGATTCTCCAAGGAGGATTCTAACTCTTCTGCCTGGTTTAAATCTAAACATCCTGAAATGACGTGAGCATCTGTCATCTGTTCTGCTCTCCAGTCTTTTATTAACCTCTCCCAATTCCCCTCATATCTACTGCTTGGATTTTCAACCCAACCTGATGCATACACCAGTCACCTATGGTCTTGCCGTTGCCCCCTCTGGCCAGAATGCCATTTCCTGCCTCCTCCTTGTAGCCTGCTCCTTTTACCTCAGCTTTCCTTTCTTCATCAGATGTTTTAGCTCCTTGCTCTGGGCCACCTTGGGGGCTGTCGTGGGGGCTCCTTGCTCTGGGCCACCTTGGGGGCTGTCGTGACTCCTCCTTGGCCCACATCCATCAGCCTTTATCACTCCATCATATTATCATGTTCTTGTGTCTTTTCTAACTTGTCAGTTTCTTAACAACAGGCCTGATGCACCAACCATTTTTAAAATTTTGTTTCCAAAGATGTGTACAGTTTCTGACCTATGTCAGATGCTCCATTAGTATTTGGTGGAATGAATGATTATATAGCATTTATGTGTCATAGCCAGGAGTGACTACAGTGCTGAGCAACCACTCACAGCACTGTTCTTCCTGCTCAGAAGATCTGTGCAGGTCTCTCAGGACATGGTATGTTTCCTAGAGGTTGTGAGAGAAAAGGACAAGCAGTCATATTAAGCACAGGGGAAACGGGGCCTACTGGCAGAGGGGGCTTCTGAGGGCAGTTTGGCGGGTTGCACAGAGGACGACCTGAGGGGGTGGCTGTGGGGGCTTGAGAATCTTACAATAGCACTGGGGAGTCTCACACTGCCCTAAAAGGCTCTTCTGGCCAACCTTGGCTGCGAATTCAAGAGAACAGTGCCATCTACTGTGCCAAAGTGGCTTTCCAGATCCCGAATGAAGGCATGAATAAGATACTTAGCTGTCATGTTAAAACGCTGGGAATTTAAGACTTCACATAGAATTAGAAGCAAGACTGGGATGTGACTGAGTGGCAGAGGGCTTGACTAGAAGTAGAGGCATAGTGAAATAGGGGAAAATATTCAAGAAAAGAAAATGAGTTTTATTCTAATGCACACGTGCTCTTGCTTTTCAAAAGTAGGTCTGTCCTTATCAAGCCTAAAAGCTTCGGCTTAGCAAAGGTAATAATTAAAAGAATGAAGAAATAAACTTCAGATCAAGAGAAAATATTTGTAAGTCATGCATTTGACAAAGGCTTATTTCAAAATATACAAAGGATTTAAACTATTCAGTGCCAAGAAGACCATCGGGAAAAGGACCCAAATACACATCTGTCAAAAGAAATCCTTCATACAAAACAGGAATAGTTCCCTTGATTTTCCCTTTTTCCTAACATCCTATAGGGATCTGATGTTTAGTCATAGCTACTACTTTAAGTTATAAT
This sequence comes from Petromus typicus, assembly GCA_004026965.1. NCBI lineage: Eukaryota > Metazoa > Chordata > Mammalia > Rodentia > Petromuridae > Petromus > Petromus typicus. The sequence goes on along the minus strand of PVIR01012170.1, from coordinate 3,479 downwards.
CATTCAGGGTTGAAGTTTTTATTTCCTTATAGTGCTGATGTGTTTAGAATTATACCACAGTTATTGGTATGTTAACTGGGACTTAGCTCTCTTAACAGTGGTTCTTGTTTTATCAGTAATTCTTGGTAAAGCCTGTGACAGTCTGTACAACTGGCACAGTTCTGAGCACTTGGGTAAAAGGAAAGTCTCATTTTTAATCCATCTGATCCATTGATCTATAAGCATTGGAAAGGCAATACTTTTATTTAAGGCTGTTTTCCCTCCTCACATTCAGAGGTAAGTCCTCCAGGCTTTTCTAGGGGGGAGAATAGGCAACTGGCAGAGCCTAGTGTCCTGGCCAAGCATCTCCACAGTCCAAGTTCCAGAGGGCACAGCTGCTCTTCCATGTCCATCATCTGTAAAACACAGTGAGTGGCTCTGGGTCACAGCTGTCTCGGCCTCTAGGATGGCGAAGGTCCAGGAGACCCGGTTTAAGACATCAGGAGTTTGCAGTTTGGTCAGATTAACTTTTGGGACTATCACTGAGGTAGTAGTGCAGACGGTAGGTTCATTGGATCGGATGGAGACGGTGAGCAGATGGCCTCTGTGATACTCAAAGAGAGGTTTCACTGGCAGAGGTGCCAGTGAAGAGACAAGATAAGCACTATGAAAGCTAGGTAGGTCCAAACGGGAATTGACGATTGGCATCTCATGTTCATAGGAAAAGCAGGAAGAAGCTGGCACTAGGAAGAAAAGCATCTGCAAAGGACCAGTTGCTGTCCTGGCACTGCTGGGCTGGGCTGCAGCACCTCATTTATTATAGCAGCACTGACTTCCCCCTGCAGCCATACAGTTGGTTCTGTGATACATGGAATGTGCTTTATAACTCTAAACAAAAGCACAAGAAGACACACTCAGTAGCTATCAAATTATTCTTTTTTAGGTGACTGAAAAAGAAAAGGAAACCATAGCAAAGCTCATGTACAACTGATTGCAGACTCAGCCTGGAGCAAACAGCTCCATGTCAATTCTGAATTTTGTCAGCCCTGTAAAGAAAGCGGAACATTTACGTAGAGGAGTCTCTGCTGCTCTCGATGACCATTGCAAAAAACGTACGTGTGTGTGTGTGTGTGTGTGTGTGTGTGTGTGTGTGTGTGTGTGTGTCAAACCGGCCAGGGATTTAGTCCAGCGGTCCCGGTGCCTGCCTGGCAAGCGCAAGATCCCTAGTTGATCCCTGGTAACCACATACAACACTGCCAGGCGTGGTGACTCATACTCACCAGCAATCAGTACCACATACCACAGTACCAGGCGAGGTAGCTCACACCTGTAATCCCAGCACTTGGGAGATAGAGGCAGGAGGATTGCTGAGTTCCAGGCTAGCCTGGGCTACATAGTGAGCTGAGGGCTAGCATGAACTACAAAGCGAGACCCTGCTTTTTTTTTTTTTTTTTTTTTTTTAAGTCAGACAGTACTTTGTGCACTTAAACATTTTTTTTTTTTCTTTACTGAAGTTTATTCTTTGAAGTACTCTTTCACTTGGTTTGGTTTCACGGGGCTGTTTTCACAGTTTCCCAAAATGGCGCTCCTTCCTGGGGCTCTCTTGCTCATGGAGTAAGGCGCGTGAGTGTGACGCGGCTGCAGGCGCCCAGTCGGTTTGCACCTGACTCACGTTCTTCTAGGGCTGTGCTTCACCGACTTCTTTGCTGAGGAACGTTCTCGCTGAGTAACCCCTGCATTTCTTGCTTGTTTCTGTGTTAAACTGTAAAAACCTGGTGTCACATACTAAATGGTCTAAACTCCACCGCTCCTTAATGTGAGAACTATCTCAGGTTGAAGTACTTTAAACATCAGAGTTACTGAACTAATAGCCTTAGGAGTACTTGGGCCAGGCTCAATTCCCGGCTGTCTCTAGGGGAGTTGGAGGGGTAAATCTTGCACGAATGCCCTGGTGACGCTTGGCCACAGAGAGAAAAGTTTTGAGATGTTGTGGAAGGAAAGGAGGCTTTAAGGCTGAATCCCCAGAGCCCTTGTCCTCTACCTCTGGTGGCACCATCTTGAGCTGTATGTCCTGTCCCCCAGAACTTGGAAATGGGTGAGCGACGATGAAGAGACATTAACGAGCAAAGCTCAGTGACATATATGCACCCATGTTGATAGCAGCTCAGTTTGTGATAGCTAAATCTTGGAAATAACCCAAATGCCTATCAACTCTGCACTGGATAAAGAAGATGTTTTTTTTTTTTTTTTAATTAAATAAAATGGAGTATTACTCTGCTATAAAGAATGATAAGTTTGAATCATTTATACTCAAATGGACGTACGTACCTTAAAGGCATGTACAGAAGTGAAATAAATAGGTTACAGATGTGTAATTATTGTATCTTTTCTTTGGTATGAGAAACTGAAGATGTAAATAAGTTCTAGAATGCATGATAGATATTGTGAAATTGAAAATATTCAAAGGGAAATGGGGAAAGAAAGTGTGATGGTTAAAAAAAAAAAAGGAAGGAAGACAGAGGATTAGCTCAGTGTTTCTGAGCCTGCCTTGCAAGCACAAAGGCGCTGGGGGTTCGATCCTCAGTAACCACATACAACAATACTGGGTGTGGAGACTCACCCCCACCAGCAGTCAGTACCACATACCACAGTGCTGGGCGTGGTGGCTCACGCCTGTAATCCCAGCACTCAGGAGGCAGAGGCAGAAGAAGTGCTGTGAGTTTGAGGCTGAGCTCAGGGCCAGCCTGAACTACAAAGCGAGACCCTGTCTCAAAAAAAAAAAAAAAAAAAAAAAAAAAAAAAAAAAAAAAAAAAAAAAAAAAAAAAAAAAAAAAAAAAAAAAAAAAAAAAGGAAACAAAGCTTATGTATATGGGGGGTTTAGGCTGGGTAGAGGAATGGGAAAAAATGAGAATTAAGTTATGTCATATATTGCTACAAATTCTCAATGTTGAATGGGGTCATGATGTGTATATATAATGTACCAATAAAGATTTAAATTTAAAAAAATGTTGAGGAGGGCCAGGGCCCTCCCTCGAGGACTACAGAGTGATCCCTGGTGAGTGGCAGGAATCACAGGAGAGCAGGGAAGCGAAAAGTCCTGAGACTTTTTAGACCGTTTGCCGTCTCCTGTGTATCCTCACCATTTTAATGTAAACTCCAGAATGAACCCCCATCCTCTTATCTGTTCTCCATTTATATTTGACTGAACCACTCTTAGAACCATATTATAAAGTGACCTCACAGAGGGGCCGTCCATAACCCTCCATGATATATAGCCTCCTCTACACGTAGGCTGTGATGATGCAGCCCTGCCTAGGCAGCCTGACATTGTCTGAGAAGTCTTTATGGAGTCTTTACTTATATTTAGCATGTTAAAAGCTTGATGCTTAATTTTAAAATTGAACAAATGTATTATTATTTAATACATAATATTTTATATTGTGATTAAACAAGTGGCTTCTATTAAATATTATTTAGCAAATAATATAACTATAAGAAA
>PVIR01012169.1:0-45601 GCA_004026965.1 Petromus typicus | reverse complement strand
CAGTAAACAACCCTGAACATGTAAAGAAAGAGGATCTATTGACCACAGGAGATAAAAAATAACGTGACCTTCATTTATAGGTTGCCTTATGAGAAATGGACCTCCTCTCCCTTCTCTGACAAGCATGACAATTCCTCAAATGTTCATAACGGTTTTACATTCCTCTGAGTTGGACCCATTTCTTCAGCAGCTAGAAAAATTTTTTAAAAAGAGAGAGAAAGAAAAAAGCTTGATCTTTTTTCACAGTGCTGGGAGATAAGATACTGTGCATGCAGTGGCAGTCTGTGTTGATTGGTTCTCCTGATAACTGTTCAGCTTTCTGTGTCACTCCGTGCAGGGACTGCTTCCAGGTAAAGAATATTGATGCTCTTACTTAGTTGATATTTTAATTAGAGTCATGAGGAGGATCTTACTCCGAGGCTGACACAGCCTAATTTCCTTGTGGCAGTGGAAAGCTTTCATCAGGACAGTATTAAAGCTCAACTCTTTCCGTGGATCATTTCAGTATGGTGTCCTGGGTATTTGATGCAGACATTTAAAGAAGTGTGGACTCTGGAGTGATGGGCTTGGAGAGACCCAAAACTGTGTCACATGGGATGGAAGGGGACATACAGGAATGCATTTCCATAAATACAGTTGGCTAAAGTCCTGTGACAAGACAAGTGATAAGATCTGGGATCCAAGGTGGAGGGGGATGTGGGGAGGAGGAGGAGGAGGAGAGAGGGATTCTATGGGCACAAAGGAGCAGACCAGATAGGGAAACGAGGCACAACATCCTGGCCATAGCGGTGGGAGGAGTTTCAGGAGAGGGGAGGAGGATGAGTTGTGGCCAGGGCTTGGGCTTGAGGCTTTGAGAGGAGGAACTGAGAGGCAAGTCAAATAGTAAAGGTGCCGTGGGGCAAGTGGCCTAGACAAGAAACTGAAACATTGCAGAAAAATTGAAGGCCAAGTTCTTTCTCTCTGCTTCTCATATAAGTCATAAAGACTACTGCATTTCAAAGTTTCATTGTAGCATATATGTATATAAATACATATAAAATACTTTGATCTTTCCCCATTCGCAATCTCTTTATTTCAATTTCTTTCCCCATTTCCTTTTTGTTTTTCCTCTAAAATTTCCCTTCTACATGATACCATCTCCTTTTTTGAAACATCTTTCTTTTTTCTACCTATGGGGGGAAAAACATGTGAGATATTTGACTTCCTAAGTTTGATCTATCTGACTTGACTTGATTTCCAGTCCATCATTTTTCGGAAAATGAGGACTTTACTCTTCTTCGTGGCTCAGTAATATTCCACCATGTATGTGTTCTGTGATTTCTCTGTGCATTCAACAGTTGACAAGCACCTTGGCTGTCTCTACAGCTGACTAACTGAAGTATGCTGCAAGAAACATGAAAATGGAGGTATCGGTCTAGTAAACTGGCTTTAATTCTTTCAGAAATGTTCTGAGAAATATAACTAGATCAACTAGTAGCTCAGTGTTTAAGACTTTTGAACAGTCTCCACGCTGATTCATATAATAGGGAAAGAAGTTTCACACAGCACGGCCGAACAAGGTAGGAGATTCCCACAGACAGTCCTTGACTTAAGACTGAATTATGTTCTGATGAACTCAACATAGATAAAACTGTAATAAGTCTAATGATGCTTGGAGTGCAGCTGCCCTACTGAAACCCTAACTTCGAAACAGCTTACTACAGAGCACTGGGCACTTCCTTCATGAATACAGGGTTGGCTGGGAGCCATGTCTGCTGGTGTTTCCCAGCACTGAGGTGAGATGGGGAGGAGACAGAGAGGCAGAGACGGAGAGAGTAATGGAGATGGAGACAGAGGAACCATTATGGACAAGAAAAGAAGCAGAAGAAAGAGGAGGAGAAAGACGTGGAAAGGGGGGAGAGAGAGGAGAAATGAAGAAAGAGAAGGAGAGAAAGAGAAGAGAAAGTGGAAGAAGAAAGAGCAGAAGGGGAAGGACTCAAGGAGGGGATAAGAAGAGAAAGAGGAAAAAGAAGAGGGAGGAGGAAGATGAGGAGGAAGGAGAAACTGACAAGAGAAAGGAGAACAAGAGTGGAACATGAGGAGGGATGAAGAAAACGTTGGGCCCCGGAAGACACAGACACGGGGTGGATCTGGGTGTGTGGACCAAGCAAAGGAGGTGGAAGGCAATACGCGAGAGAATGGCGGGAAGTTTGCCAGCCCGCCTGTGAGCGCAGCTGACCCTGTGTGATTTATTTTGCCATCGTTTCCCTTCCTTTCTGACAACTTCCAGCCCTCTGTGGAGCCGCTTTGAGAGAAGGTGAGACACAGGGTGGATTCGCAGCTGGGAAGAGTGGGGAGAGAGGGAGCAGTAATCACAGTTGGCTGCCAGACTGCACCAGCTCTTGGCTGAAAAGCCTGAGACAGAGAGAGTATGAATGACACAATCTTATCATTTTTAATGGCAGAATGATACTCCATTCTGTAAAAAAAAAAAAAAAAAAAAAACCCACACCTTCTTTATCCAGTCTCCAGTTAATAGACATTTTGGTTGCTTCCAAGATGTAGCAATCACAAACTGAGCTGCTATAAACATGGGTACATATATGTCACTGTGATATGAATCTTTTAATTGTTTTGTGTGTATACCTAGCGGAGTAATGGCTGGGTAAAATTGGATCTTTAATCTTAGCTTTTTCAGGACATCCTCATAAGTGAAACAAATAGGGCAAGGAGGTGTAAATATCATCTTTTTTCTGTGGTATGAGACAATGAAGATGTTAATGAGTTGTAGTATACATAGTTCATATTGTGAAATTGAAAATATTTAAAAGGAAAGAGGGTGAAAGGTAAATAAAGAGGTGGAAAACAATGTGATAGTAATTTTTAAAAAAGGAAACAAAGCTTCTGTATATAGGAGGTGGGAAGGTGCAGGGTGGGTGAGGGAATGGGAAAGAATGAGAATCAAGTCTTGTCATATTCTAGTACAAACTCAATGTTGAATGCGATGATGATGTGTATTCATGATGTATCAATAAATATTTGAATTACAAAATAATAATAATAATAAAGCCTGAGAGAAAAAGGACGATCTTGCAGGAACAATGCATTGGAGCAGGAGCATACAAAGTAAAGCCTGGAAATTGTTAAGGCCGGAGTTTCCCTGAGGTGTCCGAGTTGATCACTTAGCTCATGGGACTCAGTGCCTCAGTGGGTTTTCAGACAGGGGTAGGATCTGGGTCCAATGTCAGCAGTGACATAGGATTTCACTAGTGTGAACGAGGTCTGCAGGACACAGCTAGATATCAGAAAACACAAAAGCACGATGTAGCTCTGGGGACTCCACAAGGTCCTGGACAGACAAACAGACAGACACAGGTCCAAGTTGGCCAATGGAAAACTGGAATATTTTTCTCTTTTCAACAAGGCAGAGAAATATCCTCCTGTTTGCATCAGATACTTTCCCGTCAAAGCTCTTAAGGGAAATAACCATTATTTCTCTGGTTGCATTCCAATCTGGGCCTGAAATATCCTTCCCAGTGCCCAAGGCTTGGTCTCTCCCTTGGACATACTTAGACCTAGTGAAAATTTTAAGATGTCTGGCCTAGGGAGACTCTTTAAATTATTCGGGTGTGGCTTGGGGCCCTCTTCCTCCTTCTGGCTTTCATTTCCTGTCCACGAGGTGGGCATACACCGAGAAACTCAAAACCGTGAGGCCATATAAATCCTTTTCCTTTATAAGTTGGTCACCTCGAGCGTTTATCACCAAGGATGAGAAATTGATGAAGATGGTTGGTTCCTGGATAGCTCTGATTTCATTTGCTGTCCATGTCTGCAGTGGAAATCGCTCCAGCGATACCTGGCAGCCCACGGGCAGAGGAATCTAATATCCAGACTGCAGACAGATACAGTCATCTCACCCTACACTGCCTCTTTGTAATTGCTTTCTCGGGCATTAGGTAACCACGGCGTAATACGGCCATTAATACACACCAACACAGTCCTCTTTCTCTCTTGATCGCCAAAGCACCATCCACATGAGATTGCTGGCTGAATGATTGCTGAGTTCAAATATAATTTTCACTGCCCCATCATGGAGGCTGTGTGCGATATGCATTTGAAAGAGAAGCTGGTATTTCTGTTTCTCTAAGCTTTGCAATGGAAATGAAGTGGGTTTGAGTACCAGTGTATTTTTTTTTAAAGTATGTCATCTAGCTAGGGCACCTGTGGCATGGCACGGTCAGGTGTGCTGTGTGACAGCACGTGCTATCTCTCTCTCTGAGTAACTGGAGAAAGTGCGCCCCTGCCCCGGAAAATCACCCGCTGCCTGCACAGAGATCAAACGTGCCTCTTGAGGCTGGGCGTCACTGGACAGCAGTGAGCTGTCCCCCTCATCTCTATGCATGAGGACGGATATTCAGAGCCATGCTCCGATTGGTGGGAGTTTCCCCCCTGGCCGTATGCAGATAGATGAAAATATATGCATCTCACTTCTAGAGCCTGGAATGCATTTGTTCACGAGGAAAGACAAGCAAAGGGGCTAAATTGGACTATGGGAAATATGTTCATGGAGTGAATAACCAAAGCGATGCTGCTACCCATTCTGCATGGGCAAAGGAAAATCCAAAAATAGCTATCATGACAAAAAGATTGGAAAAGCATCGTGGAAATGAAGAGTTGAACAGAAGTAGAAAAAAAATTTTTTTTTCAATTCAAGCAAAGCTGGTTTCCAACATGCTCATAATCTATGAGCAGGGAAGACAGTGATTTTTACCTTAAGCGGTTTTATAGGTATGAAATAGAATAATACTTATCAAAGCACCTAATGGCATGCAGGGTGTAAGATTAATGCCCTGGATATTTTAGTCTCTGCTCACACTATATTTTAGCATTTTTTTTTTTCTTTCTCCACTCTCAGTCTTCAAAATCTCAGTGGATCCATCCACTTGCTATAAAACATTTTTTTTAACACCTTGGCAAAACTTTAGGCATCATCTTCTATTAGAAAACCTATAAAACTTTCATAAATATGAAATTAGAGCCCGCAGGAATGTAAATTTCATTCTGTGGTTATGATGTGCACCTCCAGAAAATGACCCTTTCTTTCTATGCAGAAAAGGCTGTGTCATATTTATGGTCTGATTTCGATGCCTGGACTTTTTGTGACAGAATTTCTTTCCTACAGGCTTTGCTGGTGAACTACAGTGGCCCCAGGAAGGTTCAGGGTCACTATAGACCTGATTCCATCATCCCAGGGACATACATAACACTGAGGTAGTGTGTGGAATCCAAAGGTGTGCTGGAAGTACCTTACCTTTCTTCCAACTCAAGGTCAAGGTTGTTAAGATGGAGGAAAAACAGTCCTTAAGATGGAGGAGAAAATGCCCTTTTGTGGCAAGGACAGGACTAGAATCAGGCATTGAATGGCGCATTGTCCTCAGAGGCAGGATAAGGAGGAAATGTACATAAAGGAGAAATCTAGTAGCTGGACACATGTCTTCGACATTAAAAATGGGGAGAGAATTGAGATGATGGGAGGTGTCCGTGGTATCATAGCTATGGGACCGAGCCAGCCCCACATGCACACGGGCTGTGCCACCCTCACTTTTAAGTTGCACGCTTTTTTATCCTGATTTTTAAGTTGCACGCTTTTTTATCCTGGTTTTTATTCTTTTACAAGTCTGTGTTCACCGTGCATAATGATTCCGTGCTTCTTGGGGAGTCTGAACATGTAATGCATCTTTAGTTCTTTTTACATCTCCTTTCCTCCTCTTCCCTGTCTGGTCCCCTTCTCTCTTAGAATGCTACCTCCCTATTTCCTATTATCTGTCTTTTATTTGTTTATTTTTTAATATTTTGTGTTTCTCATATGAGACGACTCATGCAACATGGAAGCTTTTGTGTATTGTATGTATTGTGTATTTTGGGTTTCGTGTGTGTGTGTGTGTGTGTGTGTGTGTGTGTGTGTGTGTGTGTGTGTGTTCAAATTATTCAGTGTGGGTCTTGGCATCTATTTAAAATACTCTTATGAAGTCGCTCTTTGTGGGGAGGAAGATAAACCCAAGAGAGATTTCTCTCACATTTAAGTCCTTTGTATATCCCAGAAGCTTCAGCATTGTCACAACCAATGTTTCCTTCAAGTGAAAGAAAACAATGCCATTTTTTAGTATCCTGAAATAACCTTCCCATATGTTGGAAACTTCCATGATCACAGTTGGAAAATAGATCCATATAGTACCCGAGCCATGGTATAAAGAATAAGGCAAAGGGAAGTACTTCTAGAAAAACGATACATCTCTCTGCAAGCTCCAAGCTTGGGGAAGGTGAGGTGTCTCGGAGAAAGGCTGTGAAGAGTGCTGATGTAGTCCGACATGTACCTTTGGAAAATCTCCTCTTGCTTGGGTGATGAGGAGCCATTCTGACAGTTCTGTCAAACTCTCCAAGTCTTCAGGGGTGGAAAAGTCCAGTCCTGCTGTCTTTTAAGACAAGAGCAACTGCACTTTTCTGTCGCCGTCATCATGCTTGCCAGGGACATGTATTTATGTATCTGATGCCAGGGCAGGGAGTAGCTTTGCCAAGCTCTGGACATGAGGGCTGTGAAGATGCAGAAAAAGAGTGATTGACTGCTTTTACATGATTCCTTCCCTCTGGAAAGTCAAGGAAGACATTACCAGAAGAGGCTATGTTAAAACAGAACTTTGTACGAAGGAGAATTGAGCTCATTTTCATATGTGGTAAATACGAGATCAGGAGAGGGCCAGTGATAATATCCTTATTTCTCTCTCTTTCAAGTTATAATAACGAACAAACAAACAAGAGACTTGAAAAGGCAGCCTGCTACAACTTGGCAAGATTTTCCCAGCAGTCAGTTTACAACCCCTTCACACCTCTAGTCAACTACTACTTAGTACCCGATTAGACGTCACACCAAGGCAGACAGATAAGTGATTGGGAGTATATATTCATCAGACTCTGCCTAACACTTATCAGCTTAGGTAGGGCAGAAGGCTCCACTGCCTGGCAAAGAGATACCACCCTCACCTTTTGCCAAGTCACACTGGACATGCGATGAACTCAGATATGAGTGAGCAGCTGTGGGCTAGACTCATCAGTGATTTCTTCAAGGCAGCACAGGGGCTGTATTTGGGCTTCAGGTGCTTCAAAACTGGGCATGAAAAGAATACTCTCATCCTTAGTTCATAGCATAGGTGGGGGCAGGACTATGGACAGCTACAAGCAACGCATTTCACTCTGTTCTTTCTGTTCCTCCTCCTCCTTCATCATCTTCTCCTCCTCTTCCTCCTCCTCCCCCTCCTCCTCCTCCTCCTCCTCCTCCTGCTACTTCTTCTTCTTCTTCTTCTTGTTATTCTTCTTCTCCTCCTTCTCCTTCTCCTTATTCTTACTCTTATTCTTATTCTTATTCTTATTCTTCCTCTAGGAAAAGTTTATTGAGAGAAACAAAAAACTATAATCAACTAGTAAGATGGCAAAAAATAGTTACTTAGGTGATATCAGCCTAATGGGGAATCACAAGGTACACAAGACTATGATCAACCAATAAGATCACAACAAGTGTTATTGTTTAGGAAATATTGATTACATAGGGATCCAGTGGGTAACCAAGTCATAGAGCACTTGTACAAGATTTTCAGTCAGGGACTTTTCTGAAAGAGACAAGTTAAGATCTTGGCTCCCCACCCAGATAATTGAAACCTACTTAGAGTAGCAATCAGTGCTGTCCACCTTTAGGGTTGTTGTAGTTTCTCTCATTTTACAGTGCTGGCCTTCAGTGAATGGGTCTTGATTGTCCTCCAGGTTGGCTCCTTGAGGTCTGTCCCTGTCTAACTGCCTACAAAAGATCAATGAACTCACCTAGCTACAATATCCCCCTCTCTGAAGAAGTACCTCCTAATGCCATGAAGGGGTCAGGGGAAAAGACCGTTCTAGCTCCTTCTGGCAAAACAGAGTCATAGTTGTGAAAAGCACCCGGTTGGACACAAGTAGGAAGAATTTCTGTGTCTCAGTGTCAGAACTGAAGACCACTTGGAGCCATCAAGAACCCTTGGAATCTATTCCAGAACCATTTCACACATATGCCTCTGAGTTATCTTTCCTTCCGACACAGATTCCACCAAACAGTCTCTCAGACACAAAGCTTCTGCATGCCTTTCTTCATCTCAGTACTAGTCTCCATCATTCTTCTGACAACTTATCCTGAAATGGAGACTACAAAGATTTTCTGCATCTTCCTTTTGGAACTGTATATATTTTAACATAAATAAATCCCATTTGAACTGCCCCAAATATTCAGATTATTTTTAACATAAAACTACAAGCAAGCCAAGCTTGGTGTCACGTGCTTGTAACCTCAGTACTCTGGAAGGCTGAGGCGGGAGGATTGCAAGTTGAGTCCCATCTTGAGCAACTTAGTGATATTTTCTCTTATGGAATGTCACCAAAATGTCTATGTTTTTTGACTAATAATGTTGTAATCGAAAAATGATAACCAAAAGCATGATAAAAGTAGCAAATCCAAGCTGGGTGTGGTGGCTCACCCCGATAATCCCAGCACTTGAGAGACAGAGACAGAAGGTTTCTCATCAGTTCAAAGTCAACCTGGGGGCTATATAGTGAGTTTAGGGCTATCCTCAACTACAAAGTGAAACTCTGTCTCAAGATAAGAAAAGAAGAGTAGCAAGTCTGTTTTTAAAACATTGAGAAAAGGAAACAAAAATTATTTATATGGAGGGTTTCAGGGCGGGGTGGAAAGGGAAAAAATGAGAATCAAGAAACTTCATATTCTGGTTCAAGCTCTCCATTTTGAATGCGACGATAACGTTTGTTCATAATGTACCAATAGAGATTTGAATAAAAAAACAGTGTTGTGGGTCCGGGGAGTTAGCTCAGTGGTTCCGGCGCCTGTCTTGCAAGCGCAAGGACCCGGGTTCGATCCCCGGTATCCACATACCATACTGGGTGTGGAGACTCACCCCAGCGGCAACCAGTACCACATACCAGAGTGCCAGGCGTGGTGGCTCACGCCTGTAATCCCAGCACTCGGGAGGCAGAGGCAGGAGGATTGCTGTGATGTGGGTTGGAGGCTGAGCACAGGGCCAGCCTGAACCACAAAGCGAGACCCTGTCTCAAAAACAAACAAACAAACAAACAAACAAACAAAAAAACAGTGTTGTGTTATTATACTGTATTGTTTGAAGAGAGAGTCCGTGTCTTTTATTATAGTCCATCAGTCTATAAGATATATTTGACTGATGTTTTATCTAAAATGCTTTGGGATTATATAATATATCTGGACAAATTGTATTATCCTATGTTATATAATAAGTGCATATTTTATATCTGCATAAACAACTGCCAACTTTTCAAATCATTTGATTTTGGAGGCACTGATAATAGATAAATACGAAGGCTGTGTTGTCTCTTAAGTAATACACTATTCTGAAGAACTGAGAAAATAAACGGCTGGGAATGCAGTTCAGAGTGAAGGTCTTGCATTCAAGCCTCAGTACTGAAGTAAAAGAGAGACAGAGACAGAGAGGAGAGAATGACAGACAGATAGACAGAGAGATAGACACACAGATAGAGAGAGGGAGGGAGGGAGAGAGAGAGAGAGAGAGAGAGAGAAAGAGAATAAAAGTGCTCAGTGTCCTGGCAACCCTTTCAAAGTCATACCAACTATAACCTAATCCTTTCTTGTAGGTTCCACCTTCTAAAAATCCCACCACATTCTGATACCCTCATGCTGTGGACCAAGACTTTAACCTGGGATCTTTGGGTCCAAAACGGTGGGCGCCATCCATCAGAGTAAGATTTTATGAGTGAAAATCAGAATGAGGAGGTACCCACGAGGCTGATGATGGAGTTCAAGACATGAGGAGAGATAGCTGCTGATGATCATAGAGTTGGGAGGAGAAAGACGGGATTTTTCTTGTTCTCAAATGGAACAGAAAGAAGTACACCACAGGGAAAGCATGAGTAGCCAGGGTTCTAAGAAATGCTGGACTAAATGTAGCATGTGACTTTTGGGATTAAAAACAGGCAGAGAGAACCTACTCTCTTTACCATCTTTCTCCTCAGAAGGAGGTCAAGGCCCAAGACGGACCTTCTGCCCTTCTCTGGAAACATGTGTTGATATCTGTGTGGTGCAGAAACCTACAGACTTCTACATCTCAGAAGACACAGGCCATGGTATTTATACATCTGTGTCCTATTCATTTCACTTATGAGTATGGCCTCAAAGTTCATCCATTAGCTAAAAATGTCTCTAGTTTATAATTCTTTATCGCTGAGTAATATTCCATTTTATTAAAAAATTAAAAGTCGCATTGTCTTTTTTTTTAAATTGAAATCTTTAATTGGCTTTATCCAGTCTCCCATTGATGGATATTTGGGCTGTTTCTAAGATTTTGCTATCACAAACTGCTGCTTTTAACATGGGTGCGCATATGTCGCTAGGGCTTGATGCTTTGAGTTCTGTTGTGAATACATCCAGCAGGGAAATAGCAGGGTCAAACGGGACCTCTAATCCTCCTGAAGTTACTGCTATAGAAATTTTTAAAGTAAAGTTGCACGGACAGCGGACACCGAAATGACAAAACTTGAAAAACATTAATTTGGAAAACCTCTATGCAGAAGCAAATATATCTGAGGGAGCAAATCCTCTGTATCTTCCAAGGAGCATGCAAGGAGATGACGGTGTGTTGGATACTCTTTGTGAGCGCGACAGCCAGTGTGTGCAGTTGATAAATCAGGTGTGTATGAGAAAGGACAGCAGCTCCATTTGCCTACTGCATGTAATTTTTACATACAACCTAAGCAGAAAAAGACTATTGAAGGATTTTCTCCTAAGGGACAGTTCGACATTGCCCCAGGCACCACATAGCAGCTCTTACCGATGACAGAAATGTCTCATATCTTCCAGGGACAGAATACATCCCAGGTGAGTGAAAGCAAAAGGCAACAGCTTAGACCAAGTTCCTCCCCAGCACATCTGCATGGCTGGATCAAACCCAGCAGCGCATGCACGAGGCAAACCATGTCAGGCAGCAAGTAAGAGGGCCGTAGCATGTGCACACTTCCCCCACGGACACTGCAGAGAGCAATGGAAATACTCCAAGCTTGTCCTCCTGAACCCCAATATTCGGGGTCTTGAACTTTGTCCCTCTCTTCCTGTGTGAGGTGGGAATGCTGGGAGCTCAGACAAGCAGGTTTCTGATTGACCAGCACCACCGAGGCAGGATGAGTTTAGAAGTCCAGGGACTTACAGCAGCCTATCTGGGAGGTCCATGCAGGAGATGTTTTGAGGTTCTCAGAGAATGTCTGTCTGTTCCTTCTAGGGCCTCCGTGCTGAGCCTGCACCGGGCATCTCAAGATCCCCCTGCATCTCAAGGTCCCTTTCCTGAAGATCTGTGTATCTTCTGCTTGACTGCAAAAAGCATGCCAAACGGGTGGGGATGGGAAACTGGGGAGAAGTCAGCTGCCTCTTATTGGTGGTCCCATTTCACCCAGCCATTGCCCTGCTAGGTATATACACACAAGAATTAAATGACTAATATCACAGTGACATATGTGCACCCATGTTTATAGCAGCCCAATTTGTGATTGCTACATCTTGGAAACAACCCAAGTGTCCATCAGCTGGAGACTGGATAAAAAAGCTGTGGTTCTTCTACAGAATGGAGTATGACTCTGCCATAAAAAATGATAAGTTTGAATCATTTCTACTTAAATGGACATACCTTGAGGATATCCTCATAAGTGAAATAAATAGGGCACAGATAGGTACATATCGCATCTTTTCTCTGGTGTGAGAAAATAAAGATGTAAATGAGTCCTAGCATTGTATGTTATATATTGTGAAATAGAAAATGCTCAATATAAAATAAGGTGAAAGGGGACAATGTTGAGATTGTAACAAAAACGTAAGGAAACAAATTTTATGTATATGGGGGGGTGGTAGGGTGGGTGGGACTATGGGAAAAAATGAGAATTAAGTTGTGTCTTATACTGGTACAAATCCCCATTATGGAGTGCAATCATGATGTGTATATTTAATGTACCAATAAAGATAAAAATTAAAAAAATAAAAAGAAGTCAGCTGCCTCTCACACTGACTTAGGAGAACAAAGTTATAATAGCATGCAGGATTTAACAAGCAGCAGCACATAGGGTCAATTCTCATTGTCTGGCTGGTTGCACAGGTGAAGTCAAAGCACTTCACACTCTTTCATGTTTTCCTCTGAGACCATTCAAGATGCCTGTTCTCGTGTTTCTCATCCAAAGATGGTAGAAAAGCCTCTTGGCTGGACCTTTAAGGAATTCTTTCGCACATTTTTGAAGTTCTGGATGCATTGATTCTCTTGCCCACATGTGATCGCCTTCTTTGTCTTTATTTGACTGTAGTTGTAAGGGATAGTGTCCTGGGTTCTAAAATGTCTGCATTATGGAGTTGTTTCGGTTCCAACTCTGGATGAGAACAGACAAGTTTCCTTTTTGCCGAAAGGGATTGTGTTATTAAGAAATTGATCGCTTGATCATTTGAGGATGTGGCTTCCTTTGGTTTGACTTACAACAGATTTCGTGGTTGAAGAATAAGGCAGAAAAGGTGGATGAGGAGCAGCGCCACGCCTCTACAAACCTATCATTCTGCTGGATGACACCAGGCAGTAGAATTCATGGGGATTTTAAAAAATCACGCCTCATACAGGCCACTCCTGCTGCGCTCAGGGATGGCAACTCTGCAGAGACCAACTTAGGAAGGGCGCTCTGAGGAACCAGGGATAGCCGGAGGGGCGCGTCAAGAAAGAGGGCGCTGAGGGAATTGAGAAAAGTCGCTGTTGCTGCGTCCAGGAACCCAGGGATCTCAGGGCTCCACCAAATTAACCCAGGTTGTTAAAGAAAGAAACTAATCTTGCAAAGGGAAGAGAAGCATTTTGCAGCAAGCAACCACACTGCGTGAGCTAATGCTTGAGAGCTCCAAGAAATATGTCCGCCTCAGGGGGTGGAAGGAAAAGAAGTCGGAAACCTTCTTGCAAACAGATGAACAGAGGAAAGAGCAATGGAGAAGCCATTTATCCAGTTTGTTGGCACAAATCACACCTAGATAAATCTGTCTCCATTCAAAGGTTTAAGAAAAGAAATGAAAGCCAATATGAAGCTATTTTTTTTAAAGAGTAAGAACATGGAAATACAACAGAACCCCAAGACTCAAAAGGAGCAACTCACACTAAGATGTAATCCTGAAATCTTCTTTTTCTAAACTGTAAGCACAAAGGGGGAAAAAATATCCCTTCAAGCATTCAGATAAGAAGGAGAAAAAGACTAAAAGCGAGCTACCTCACAGGAACCAAAATCACATCATACTCAAAAATGTCATACAGGGGCAAGAATTTGAGGTACATTTTATGATTTTTCTTTTAAAGCAGAAAACTTGGTAACTGAAGAATCTCATCTCCGACCAAGAAATCTGTCATAACCCAAGGCAAAGGGAAAATCATTTTCAAATTTTCAAATAATCAAAGTTTTTATAACCAAGGACTTTTTTTTAATCAAGAATAAGACCTGGCTGTACTCACCCAGCTTTGGAACAGACAGAACTAAAAAATGCAGAAAGTACAGAACACAACACACTATACCTTACAGCTAGAGTCAAATAAACACAGTTGTGTAAATGATTTGAGCCTTTCTTTCTAAATAATGCACATTTGTTCACAGAATCAGTATAATGCAAGACAAACAGGGCAAAATATGTCAAATAACAGATAATTCCAAAGTGCCTATTATACATATAAACTCTTTAAAAGTAATTGTAGATTTATGGAAAGGTCACAAAACATCAGGTTCTTATTCTTCCTCCATACCGAGTTTGTCCTATTTTTAGTAGCCAATATTTCCATAGTCTAATTAAGAGAAATCTTTGCCTTTTTAAGATGTAATTTTTACTCCTTTTTTCTTTCTCATTCTATATTTCTATTGGGACAAGTTCACTGTACATAATATTTATAGAAATTCCAAAACTGGTTAGCAAAATAAATAAAATAGCAAGAGTCACAGAAAAGCAATCTAAAATTATTGTAAGAAAATTTAACAACAACATAATAGGTCTAAAAATCTATTATTTTTTTTTTTTTCAGAAAGACTTGGAAAGATGTAAGTTACTGAGGCACAAATTCCATCACACTGATACAGTGGTATTCAAAAGTGACCACGCTAATTTTGAAACTAGAAGACTGAGGTCTCAGTGCTGACAGGAAGTAACACTGGTTACACACTTAATGTCCATTTTCACAACTTTGCACGTAAGTTTGCGGCGTGCTTTCCAAAAATCTCCTTAAAAACTAAGAAAAACATGGGCATATTTTCCAAGGGTGAGTCTGCCTTTCAATGTTTGGAAATGGCATAAACAAGAGAAAGAGAGAGAGAGAGAGAGAGAGACAGACAGACAGACAGACTTATGTAACAAGTTTTAAAAAATCTAAGGAAACAAGGAGAAAACCTTAAAACCATTCATTAGGTAAAGAGACAGAACAAAGCCAATTGCTTCTGCTACTCTGTTGGAAGAGATAAAGGTTAGACATCCACCTAAGGAGAGGTACTCTCCAATTGGGCTAAAAGGACAAATCAAATCAAAACACGGGAGCTACACGCAGCCTTGGTTGCTGCTACTTTAACAAAACTCACAAAACCTGATGGAAACAGAATGAAGAAAAGAAAAAAGAGTAGCAGGGCTGAGACTGTCAAGTGGCAGGCAGGCAGGCCACCCACTTCGTGGAATAGTTGACACATCTAGGATCTATCAGCCCAAATTAAAGAAGTCACCAATTGCATGAGATGGGCCGGGGATATAGCCCAGTGGTTCTGGCTCCTGTCTTGCAAGGGCCCAGGTTCGATCCCCGGTAACCACATACAATACTGGGCGTGGAGACTCACCCCAGCAGCAACCAGTACCACACACCACAGTGCCGGGCGTGGTGGCTCGTGCCTGTAATCCCAGCACTCGGGAGGCAGAGGCAGGAGGATTGCTGTGATGTGAGTTGGAGGCTGAGCTCAGGGCCAGCCTGAACTACAAAGCAAGACCCTGCCTCAAAAAAAAAAAAAAAAAGTGCATGAGAGATAAACTAAAAGTCAAAAAATGAGCCCGCATATTTAGCTCCCTCTTTCCTATTATTTATCATTTTTTCTGGCCTTCAATTTATTTATATTTGGGACTTCTCATATAAGAGAAACCATGTGATATTAAACGTGGCACATCCAATTTATTTCATTTCACATTACGGTCCCCAGATGTATCCCTTTTCTTATAGTTAATCCAAACATATCTTTCTTTCTGATAGAGAAGTACTCCATTTGGAATAAATACTATATTTCTTCACCTAAACATCTCATGAACAAATACATCACTTGTGAGATTAAGCTGTTGTCCCAGTATTTTTTTTTTAAACCAGGACTGCTGCCTTATTGGGGTTTTATTCTGTAGTAGAATGAAGACTTTAAATTGCAAGGCAACCAAAGGTGGGTGACTAGGGACGGCTTTATGAGGGTTCTGAAGGGCAGTAAGAGAAACTTCTACCCTAACTGTCTTTATAATAGCCCAGATCTCTGTCTTTCCCTCCTGTTCACTGCACTGATGGCAAGTCTTCCTCAGACACAGATGCGATTGCAGGGCAAACACAATCACACAGACTTGCATCATCGAGGCAGTACCTTTTCCCATTGTCTCTGTTTAAGGCAGTAAGTAGGAGACAGAAAGGTGGCGAAGTAAAGGACTTAAAATATCCTTATGAAAAGGATGGCCGAAGACCACAGGCCAGCTCATCCCCCCTTCACAAAGTATTTATTGTGAAAAGTTTCAAAGATTCCACTGAACTGAAGGAATATCACCACGTATACTTGCACATCTCCTATCTTCGTTCCTCACGGACATTTCATTCCAAGCAACGTGTGAGCAAATGCTTCTAACTCCAGCTGCTTAGAAAGTAGAGTCACAAGGCTCACACGTTTGAGGCCTGTCTTGGCAACTTACTAAGATCTCATATCATGAGTGAAAATACGAAGGATCCAGAGTGTGGTTTACTGGCAGAGTCCACTGGATCCTATCACCTATTTCCCTTCTGTTTCTAAAAAGGGAAGAAAAAATTACTTCTTTTGTTTCAAGTCTGTTGTCTGTCTGTGCTTTTGGCATCATTCCACTTCAAAAGTTGATGTACTTTAAGCTACACCACAGACTGCTACCTAGATATATCACGATGTTTGTGCATGACTAAGTAGAGACCAATATTTGTTCTTCTTTTTTCCTTTTTCTTTTATGGGATGTAAAATTCATATACAATGAAATGTACGAATCTAAGGAACCTCCATGAATGAGTGAAATGTATTTTACTCACCTACCTTAAACAATTTTTTTAATGTTTTAAGGCTAAAAACATTTATCATCCAAATGAAAATGTATGCTACATCAGAAAAATGCAAATTAAAACAGTAATGAGCTACAACGCTCCAGAAGACAAGGTCCAGTGATAGCAAAGATGTGGAGAAAAGGACATTCTTATCTGCTTCTGGTGAGAATGGAAATCGGTTTGGCAACTTTGGGACACAGCTGAGAAGTTTTTGACAAGAATGATCACACTCTTACCACAAAATCCCATCACTGTGCTTCTTGATGTTGAACCACAAAAGTTAAACTTGGACATCTGTCTATGCAAAAGCCTGAAGAGGAAGGATTATAGTCATTCAATTCATGATTGCCAGTTGTTGAAATCAAGAATTGTTTAACTAGGTGAATGGATAACAATCCCGACCAGGGAATGGGATTCAGCATCAGGAGCAAGTCAGGTAACCAATCATGAAAAGACATGGAAAACTGGAATGGATATCATCCCCACCCCCCAAAAATGATACTTCTTTTAGCTCATGATTTGACAGTATTTAGTCCATGGTCTAGCTTAAAGGCAGAAAAATCAAGGTGGATAGGTGTACAGAAGAAAATTGTCCAACTCAGCCAATTGTAAACTCATCTGTGAATTATAAACCATTGACTACACCCCTTTCATGACCCAACTACACTGCCCAAACCCAACTTCCGAACACTCCAGGTTTGGGGAAAATGTTTTAGATCTAACCATAAACGTATGTTAGGTATATTGCAGGTACTGGAGTTTATGGGGGAATGTATCTATGTTTAAGTGAAGAAGCACCAGTCTTTGGATTTTTATAAATTTATTTTTTTTGAGCACAATAACATAAAACATTGGGTTTTATGAAACAGCCGTAGGTACCTGTCATTCCTATAGATTCACGGAGATCTTGGAGGGGATTTCCAAAAATGCAAAGCCCCATCTTAGGAAATATCAAAGGGTCCTTTCTCAGAAAGTCAAACTATGCATTGTGATAGAAAGATTTACAAGATGGGTTGGGGATTTCTCTCAGTGGTTTTGGTATCTGCCTGGAAAATGCAAGGTCCACATATCATGGTGCTGGGTGTGGTAGCTCACGCCTGTAATCCTAGCACTTGGGAGGCAGAGGCAGGAGGATTGCTGTGAGTTCAAGGCTAGTTTGGGCTACATAGTGAGGTCAGGGTCACCCTGGCTACAAAGGGAGATCCTGCCCCCAAAAATTAAAAATCAAAAGAAAGACTTACAAGACATAGTACCCACGGAAGGTGCGCATCACATGGAACCATTTCTTGTGTGTCTCTGACTACGATATTCCCCATAATGCACATTTTGGAGTTCTGTCTCTCCTGGTCCTTATCACCTCGATGCATCACGTTTAGAAATGGAGTATGCATTTGTGATTTGTGCAGGAGTTCAGTGCTGTTCTTGCATAGCTGTTTCATCATGTCATAAAATCTTGAGCTTGGATTATATGTCTTTTATTCTTCTTAACATTTATTCTCTTGCTTTACACAAGTGTTGTGGCATAAGACAGTGGATATTTTTTTAGGAAATGTCATTCCAGGGCCCCTTCATTGTCTCCAAAACTACACTTCAGGTAGATTCAGGTGGGGAAATGCTTTGAAATTATTATATTTATTCTCCGTTGCCACCCTACGAACTCTGCCAATACTTTTTTCAATTAAATCCTCTATTTAATACCACATTGTCTTTCTTTACTATTGTCTGTACTCTTTAACCCTAACTATGATATCATAAATATCATAAACCATGCTCCTACAATTTCAGTCTCCAAGAAAAGTGTCCTTGAAACTATCACCTGAATTAACAAAATAACTACTGCTGATCGAATGTTTACTATGCTTTAAGAATCAGTGAGGATTTTGTATACAGTACTGTTTTCCTTAATAATATCCATTCACAGAGGAAGTAAGTGTATATTTTAAAAAGGAATTTTAAAGAGAGACATTCTGGGCTATTTCAGGATGTTCATCCTCTCTCCAATTTCTTGTGGTCAACTTATATGAAGAGATAGTGTCCGGTTTCACAAATAATCCTCATTTAATGTTTTCCTCCTCTGGGGTCATCAGGAGTCTAACGTCCAGTACTCTGACCTCAACCTATTTTAAGACTGCTGCATAAGAAGTTCCGTGGCTACTTTTTTCATAAAAAACGCTTTCAAGACATTAATTTTAAAGATCTCATTGCAAAGGTTCTTCGCTAAAGAGTAATACGAGTGATTTCAAAGACATCATTTAAATAGGATATAAATTTTTATAAAAGATCTATGTGTGCAGCAGAAATGGTGAGGATGCCACGTATCTGTCTTTCCTTCTTTGAAGGTGGATTGTCAGGAAATGAAATTTGATGGCTGGATCTGTCTTTTAAGACTAGGAAATTACCGTTGAAATATGTGAAACTGAAAGACTTTTAGAGCAATGTGCTCACTACTTTTGCAAATGAGAGAAAGAGAAATAAGGGGGAAATATCATAATAATTTGGTCTATATTCAAGTACTTTTAGAGTAATTGCCATAATATCTGAAATTTAGATATAGAACAGCCACTGCGAAGATGGGAGTTCTCATTTCCATGAAAACTCATTTCATTTTAATCACAATTGTAGTCCCAAGTGGTGTGAAAAGATTCCAGAACTTTTGTACCATCATCTTTATCTTTATAGTCACCACTTTAATACTTTCTATGTCTCAGACCATGACAACCCCCTCTCTATATTATACCTCATTTATTTAAAAAAATATCCATATCCAATATGTTACCATAACGCTCATTTCACAGATGAGTTTATAAGTGTATCAGCTAGCTTTTGCTGGTAACAAACTATTCCAATGTTTTGTGGCCTAAAACAGCTGCCATTTATTACTGCTCCTAACTGCCATCTTCCCAGAATTCCCCATATTTGTGCATCTGATCAGATGCATTGTTAATTGAGAATGAGCTTGATCTTGACCGGGCTGCATTTCACTGTTGTGGCCAAATAGGCTAGCTAATGCGCTGGCTATTCTTGGACATCATTTACTGACAGCTTTCCAAGTGCTCACCTGAGCTAGTGCCCAAGGCAGCCACTGGGATTTATGCCAGGAAATAGGATACAAAGATGCTCTAACTCCAGTCGTGTCTCTTTGCCCCCCAGAAAAACCAAGTGCAAGTCCAAGTCACAAAACCTTCTGCAAGCTCAAAAACCAGAGGAGACTGTGCAGCATAGAGAGTGACTTATTTCTGTCTTCACACATTTAATGTGCATCAATAAATAATGTGCCCTTTCAACAGATGATGATAACAGATCTTCCACTCTCTAGAGTCATAAGAAAACCAATGTTCAGTCAGGTGAATCACCAGACAAAAACGCACTGCAAGAAGCCAAGAGATGCTTTCCATGAAGTGCCTGAAAGATCCGAATGGTAAGTAGCTCACTGCAAAGGAGATGATAGATAGAGGGAAGTCAAAGCCCGTGTGGGTGAAACGCCCCCCACCCCATCACCAAGCAAAGTGACGTCAACGTGAGTGACTGTGCCTGCTTCTGCTTGGACTTCTTCTTTTTCCCACCACCATCAAAGCACCCTTCTGCGAGTACAGATGACAAAGGATGTGCTGTAGGTATTCTCAGTCAAGCCTCATACAACGCAACCAGGACTCTAGGCTCAGGCAGTTACTAATTTATAAACAGATTTACAGGGCTGCGAATTTTTTCTTTTTTATATTTTTCAGAAAGTCAAGGTTTCTTCATCATATGTGTGAGATGGATGAACTGGGCTTAGGGCCTAAACTTTTTTTTTTTTTTTTTTTTTTTTTTTTGTACAGATTCTTTATAGAAACGTGGATAGAAAGGAATCTGTGGGGGACAGAGCAACCGGAAGTGAGAAATAGAAATGAAAAATACAGACAAGAAGCATTCCTCAACTCACACGTTGCTTTTTCAAAACAAGGACATAAAAATGATGTGGTTGAAAGGACATTTTTGTTGGAAAGAATAAACAGTGAGATATGTGCTTCCTTCCGGGGGGAAATGTATAGATGATACAACCTAACCAGCAGTATTGAGAATGGGAGGTTTATTTGGCTCCCCTGAGAGGACGATTTTGTTCCCTGAAGGTGCAACATAGGAAGGACTGTGAAGAGTCTGAATCACACGTGAGAAGATAAAATAACTTAGGAGAAGAAGACACGTCTCAGGAGGCTGAGTATTGTGAGCACCGCGGCTTCCTTGGCTTCTAAGGAAAAGGATTTCAATTAATAGCTGCCCCTGTCCTAATTCTTTTTCCCCTCTAACTTGGTGCATCTATGGAGAGCCTGAAGGTGTGTGGCCCTGGATGAAAAGGAGGAAGACTTGTCTGTGAGTACATTGGTTTCTTCGTGCTTAGGTTGTGAGGTGCAGGGAAGGAGAATCAAGGTACCTGTTCGTTTCAATTCTGTTGCATACTCCACCAGATCATTCTGGCAAAATACCCAAAGCTGTTGGAAACGTCAACAAAAAATAACAGATACGCGTGGCTTAAAAGGATCAAGCTGTCATAGAAATAAATTTAGATAGATATTTCTTCAACTATAAAAGCTAGTTACAGTGGTGTATCCCCCTATCCATTCTCAGGAAGCACGCGCACACACACACACACCTTATCTTCCCTTTTGCTTTCACACTTTCATTAACCTGTGATCATTATATTTGATGAAAAATTCCAGAAGTCAATGTTTAGAGTTAATTCCGGACATTGAGGCAGCCATAACAGCACAACTAACTGGACTCATGTTATCTATAGGGGGACCATAGTACCTAATGCCATTGGTGCTGCATTTCTGTGTATCTGTTGGAGATCTTACAATATATCTTTCCAAATAAAGAGAAATGCTGTATGGTTTTTTTGGAAATTTGAGTGGTTTTCAAAGAACGCTCACATGTATTACGTGACCGAGCATGAAATCCACCATGAAGCTACCATGGTTCCTGGAAAGGAAGGGCAGAATTAACATGATGACTAGTAAATACAAAGAAGGCGCTCTCTTTGAGTTCTTAGAATGTGCAAAAGCTTGCAGAATGCTAAATGATTTTGTGCTTAGTCCAAGAATAAAATCTATCCAGCTTATTAAGCTTGTATTTGCATATTTTTATGGAGTCCTATATATCCCTAAGACACTTTCATTCCAACTATATAAAATATTCTTTTTTTTTTTTTCCATGTCAAATAGCTAGACGGATGACTTGGTCATCTCAGTCAGTTGTGGACATTCAGATGGCTTCCACATCCACACTTTATGTTGCTATCCTGAAAACATATTCTGGAACTTGACCGATTTGTTCTTATTTGTGCTTCTTCTGTGTGTATTTAAAAATTAATACAAATATATATTTTCATATTGCCCCCCAAGAATTCTCTGGCCCATTGGCATTTACCCTCTATCCCTTTAACGTTTTTACTTTCTGTTTTTTTAAGAGCTTCTTTTCTGAATATTTTGCAAACGCAGAATCACACAATACAGGGTCTTTGGTGTACATTTTCTTTCATTTAGCGTGATGTTTTCAAAATTCACTCACACTCTAACACATAGGATTTGCCATGATCAGGTTTTTTTTTGTGCAAGAGGTAGAAGGAATTCTGATAGAATTGTGTCACATCTTTCTATCATTCGAAGGAGTATTTCAGAGTGAGCCCGCCACTCAGCCCCATGGACACAGCATTGATACTGTTTTAGCAAATATTAAAAGTTATCTACAGGAGATCTAACGGCTACAGTAAAATATATACTGGTTCTGTGAAAAGACTAAGCCGATTTATAAAAGCCTGATGTGAACATATTTTGTTATTTGGGCAAGTGTGGGTGCTGGGGGACTTTAGAACCATCCCCAGCTGACAGCAACAGTGCAAGTATTTGAAAATTGCTCTAAATGCAGGCTTTGGATCACAGGTGCCGCAGGTCTGAAAAACAAAAAGACGGATGAAGGTTAGGATTCGGAAAAGATGCCTGCCACAGACCCCAGTGTTACCAAGTGATGTGAATTTACATTTACAGGGCTGCACATTTTTCTGCAGAGACTTTCAATGCATGCTCTGATCTTCAGACCCTGCCAGGAAACTGAAGCATAGACGGGTTCAGGGACTTAATATCCATTTGGCCAATAAGTTCTGCCACCACTGCAATCATTTTAAAAGCAGGATCGATCACATGCAAGGCTGAAAACGTGGGTGGTGTTTTTTTACTGACAGTGTTCTGAAGTTAAAAATAAAAAAATACAGTCTTTCAACCCAAAAAAGTTGAAAGTCTGGCCAACATCAATTTTTCACACAACGTAAAGAAATCCATAGGAGCAGATTCTTAATTAATCTAAATGATAAATTACATATGAATTTCAACCTTGAAGACAGCACCTGTGAACAGAAACGTCTCAAAGCCAAGGGAAATAAATGAGAAGAACGGCAGTGTTAGGCACTTTTTCCTGATAAACAACATCATTCTAAATTTTACAGCTTTGTACTTTGGAGTCTCATAAGGTATTTGTTCCTGATGTCTCAAGCAGACAAAAGTTAGAAAACTTCTTTAGGCTTTCTCCAAAGATGTGTTGCCAATATACACTGGTATTGCCAAATATGCAATAGGGAATAACACTGGGTTATAATGATCCCTTCATACTTTTCTACTGTGAATTTGCACTATAACCTAGTAGTCGTTAGTTGTGTACCTCAGTGGCTGCATGTGTAGGGTACAGGAAGCGGTCTTCGTGAACAGGAAAGTTTGCGTGTCCAAGTGCCAAACTAGGATTTTCACCACCTAATGCTTCCCCGAAGCAGGTTTTTCTTTTGCTTACCTGAGCATCACAGGGGGTAAAATACACCCACACTGCTCTTCTGTTATGCAAACACGTATCTGACAATAATGGGAATGTGGGTGTGACTCACCGCAGCCCCACCTGGGGGAAGCAGAAACCCATCTGCGCCTCCGCCCCACTTAGCAGAGGAACAGCAGTGTGCGTTACAGGAGCTCCAAAGCAGCGACAGGTGAATCTTGCCTAAGAAGTGCACACTGCCATGTTTCTGCACCTTTAGGATTTGTTTTTAAGTTTTGTTTTACTTTTTCTGGTACAGCTGGTACAAGTGCCTCTGGTACTTTTTCAAGTACAAGTACAAATGTTGATGCTTTTATATAAAGACTTAGCAAACACTTCAAATACTAAATTTGATCAAACTCATAAAATTAGAATTGATAATTCATCAACGATGGATATATTCTAAAGAATAAATATGAGTATTCAACTCCCACAACAATGCAACTTTAAGACAAAATTGGCAGTAGAAGGGCTGATATATTATGATAGCTGCATTCTGGAGATATGAAGGGAGACAGATAAAGTCACATGAAAAACCAGGATTGCAAGTTTAAGAGGAAGTCAAAAGTGAATCATCAGATCACTCAGGCATGGGGGGTGAAGATGATAATGACTTTGACATTGGTGCCCCCGGAGCCAAAGTTCCTGTGACAGTGATACGGAGCAAGGATCACTGGATGTAGACACAGAGAGGTAGGTCTTCCTGATTCAGATGATGAGGCAAACAGCAGTGTGAGTACATATTTGCCTAGTCAAAAAAAAAATGTTACAGAAATAGTTACAGAACCAAATGCATCACTCCAAGATCAAAACCAGAAATGAAAATATAGTGAGTGGGAGTGACATCTGTAGAGTAACAATGACACAGAGGGGTGTGGCCTCCTTCAAAACTGTCTCGGATTTGATGACAAAAACGCCTGCCAAAAAAGAAAAAGAACAGACATCCGGCTATCTGCTCACTCTCTGAGACATTTGGGGGTAATTGTCAAACAGTTTCCAGATCATCTGTACCCATAACTATTGAGTATCTTGCAGCATTTCTTGGTCGCTGTAGTTTCAGGCTGTATATGCCCTCCAAAGTCTTTCAAAATATGGCAGAAAAATTTATGCTTTTGTAGATGCAAACACTTATTATGCTTTCATTGTAGAAATTTATCCTGGAACTCTGCCACCAGGTCCTTGTTGGTCTCGTAATAAACCAAGTGATGTTGTAAACAGAGTCATTGCTTCTACTTACCAGAGAAATCAGAATGTGACCTTTGACGGTGGGTTTACTAGTTTCCACTGGATGTTGCATTTGCTAACAGAGGAAAAGTTGACCAGTACAGGAACAATGAAGAAATTTCAAATGAAATACTGCAGTTTCAAGACAGAGAATTGTGTCATACAATCTTTGGAGGTCAGAGAGATAAAATATTGGCTTCTTAGAAGGCAAAGAAAAAGAAAGTTGTACTTGTACTGCTGGTGTACACATTCCACCATGATGGAAATAAAGACAGAGAAATGTACATGAGACAGAAGCCTGTGATGGTAGCGCCCTACAACAAAACCGAAAACACAGAGTAGACGTGTTGATGAGATACACGGTACCTACGATGCTGTCACCAAATCACAAAGCTCTGGTTGATGGTTGTATTTTACTACATCTTAAGCATGTACCATAAATAATTTGATAGTTAACAAAGAAACTAACAAGTTCAAAGTACCAATGAGAAATTTTCAAAAAGGGACTGGAACTCATAACACATCATTTACAGGAAAAGAAAAACATGTTTCCAGGGGAACTATGCCAAAAAAAAAAAAATTGGGGTCCACACTTGGGAGCTGACAGATGAATAGGCAGGCACAGTGCCACAAAGTCCTACCATGACACAAGGAAAATAAAACATTTCAACTCTGCCCTGTGAGAAAACACAGGCCAAGGAAGCTACATACTATCAGTTTGAGAGAAACTCTCGTATGGAACATGCGTTTTCATGTGTGAAAATAGCCAATTTTGTCTTAAAGTTGTATTGTTGTGGGAGTTGAATACTCACATTTATTCTTTAGAATATATCCATCGTTGATGAATTATCAATTCTAATTTTATGAGTTTTCACATGAAAATGCGTTTTCATGTGTTACAGCTGAAGGAAAGATTATACCTGGGGAAGATTTTTGTTGCTGTTGGCATTGCCCCTCACATAGTTTTTCGTTGTTCTTCTTGTTGTTGTTGTTTTTTTAATTTCTGATGCTATCTTTTAGGTTTTCTAAATTACCAAACAGCAGATGAGAAAATGCTGATGTCTAGCCTAAGCACTCATTATATATCTGACATTTCATTTTATTACTATCTTATTTTCATGCCAAGTACATGTTATGTGACATAGCAAGAAGCTCTTAACAAAAAGGAAGGTGGGAGAGGTGGCACAAATGACTTGGCACACAGCAAAGGAAAGCCAAGTCCACGTGCAACGTAACACATGTGCATGGGATATGCACTGGTCACGCGCCAAGGCTGCCTTGGGCATGGCAACTGAAACAAAGGCTTTTTAATTGTGGAGATTTACTGCTGTTTTTAATGTAGTTTATATAGGAATTGATTTCTGTTGTTAAGTTTTAGACTCTGTATGCCAAGAAACATAATGTTGAATGTTAATGTTGAAAATGTTGATGCTTTTATATAAAGACTTAATAAATATTAAAAATTCAATACTTTTTCATTTTTTTCTGTTAAGCACTCATTGTTTCATTTGATCAAACTCATAAAATTAGAATTAATAATTCATCAAAAACAGACAAATTCTGGGGAACAAATGTATTAAACTCTCACAATAAGGCAACTTTAAGACAATATACCATGAGAAGGGCTATGATAGTTGCATTCTGGAGCTATGGAGGGAGAGAGAGACAGAAAAAGCGAGGTTAATGTAATGATGTGTTTAATACAAAAAATAAACTACACAGTCACCTGATGATTCATCTCACAGTAATAAGGCGGCCCCCGTAGCAAAACCAAAAAACAATAAAAGGAAAAATCAGTCAAATATTTTGCAAAGTCCATTCTCAGTCATATCTTCCAAGCATTTCTGTAGAAGAACCACAGCTTTTTTCTCCAGTCTCCAGTTGATGGACACTTGGGTTGTTTCCAAGATGTAGCAATCACAAATTGGGCTGCTATAAACATGGGTGCACAGATGTCACCGTGATATGAGTCTTTTAATTCTTTTGTGTATATACCTAGCAGGGGAATACTGGGATGTTCTTATGATGGTACTACGGTAGTTCAGGCCAGGAACGGGCCCTCAATACCTACTGGACAGCGTACTTAGTGATGTCAGAAAGAAGCCAACAGATGGAGGTTTGAGATCTTCAGCTCTCTGACCTCTAAGGAGGGAGAGAGGCTGACACTGACTTCAGCCCCAGAGCCCGTGGGTCAATCAGTAGCCGCTGACAGGTACACCCCATAAGAATGTGGGGTGTTGACACTCAGTCGATCTTCTTGCCTGGAAAATACTTTCAAGTACTTGAAATGAGATAGAAGCTGATTCAGAAGGGCCGGTAACACAGAGATTCCCAATTCCTGGTCCTTGGACCATGCAAAGAATCTGTTTTTCTGAGTTCTATGAGTGGTTCTCACCAACCACAGAACCACAGGACTCATGGGGACCCCTGAATTTATGGTCAGTGGAACCTACATGTCAGTTTCTTAGCAATCAACCCATTTCAATTGGTCTCTGATGGACACTCAGTCTTCTTAAGAACAACGTGTTTTAAGCTGAGTTCACTCCCGTTGAGCAGGACAGAGTCGGATCACAGTAGGCAAAGTCGCAAAGTCGTAGTGGCAACAGAACGCCTTTGTGGGGGACGCACACTTCCTGTTGGGTACCCCACAGAGCAAACAAGACAACTGAGACACAAGACTGAATAATTAGCCGGAGGACAAAGAACTGAGCCAGGAATGGAAGCCAGGTGTCTCGGTGTCAAGCAGACATTGTTAGGAGTGTCATTCTTGGTCTTCCATTTCCTGATGAAACGCTTCTCTTTTACTTGAAATCGATGAAGACAGAATCGCTTCATTTGCCAACAGAAGGAAAGATATTGCGATTTTCATGGCACATGGTCCGTCAGTACATAAGTGTTCCCCTCTTGAGAGAGAAAGATAAGTCAACAAATGCACAGTGACGCCCTAATGAAAGAAATGGGCACATCGGCAGGGATATCGTTATCACTATAAATCTAATGAGTTTCCGTGACATCCCAGAAAGGGAGAAATACAGCCCTTCAGATGCTAGCAGTCATATCTGCCTATGCAGACATTTCTCAGTGTGATAAAACTTTTCGAAAACCTGGCACTGTGGACCTAGCGCTGAAGGAAAGATCTGATGGAAGAAATGTCATCGAGTCATATCTTCCATGACTCCAGCAGAGTATACATCCCAGTATTTGATATGATCCCATGAGAATTGCGTAGCCACAGTCTCCAAGGTTGCCTGACGCCCCAAAGATTACAAATTCCTGTGATATTCCTATGCTATGTAGAAGAAGACACCCTACTCTGCATGTGAGGTGTTGAAAACACGAGGACTTCTTAATTCATCCTGTAAGGCAGTGATTTTTACCTATATCCAAGGACCCTGCTTTTTCTTCATTGTATTTTTTTCCAGTGTCTTCTAAAATTCCATGACTCTACACAGCATTGCTTACCATGGTGCAGTTCTGTGGGGATTTAATCTCATGTACCATTAAACATCAAATTTCAGGGGCTGGAGATTCAGCCCAGTAGTACATGGCCTGTCTACCAATCCTGAGTCCCTGGGTTCAGTCTGCACACCACAAGGGGTTTTCTTTTAAGTCAAGAGAAAGTGTGCAAATCACAATTTCCGAAAGTGAGTCTTCTTTGAAACAGTGCCAACATCAGACCTACAATCTTGTTCATACTATGCTGGTATTGGTTATATGTTCTCAGGAGGAGATCACCTTCATCAGGTGTTGGGTGTGAAACTTATGGAGGAGATCTTGCCAGGATGCAGGGAGGAAGTGGAGAATATGAGATCGAGAAGAAATCCGAGAGGATTTGTCAGTAAGGGAAGTCTATCCAACATCCATCTATCTATCTAATCATCCATTCATCTATCATCATCTTTGTTTATTTACCATCTATTTGCTATCTCTCTAGATCTCACAAGTATATCCATCATATGCCGCATATACCCATTTACAAACTTTTTCTACCCGCCTGTCTGTCTGTCTATCCATCCGTCATCTATCATCATCATCATGTCTACGTAACTATCATCTGTCTACTATCTCTCTATATATCATGATTTTTATCGTTGATTATATGTAGCATGCACCCATCTGTAAACTCTTTATGTCTATTTTTCCTATCTGCGTATTATCTATCTTCTTATCTTTATATCTATGTTCCTATTAAATCTATCTTTCTATATAATCTGTCTGTCTGTCTGCCTGACTGACTGACTGTCTCTGTCTATGCATGTATGCCTGTATGTATGTATGCATGTGTCTAGTTGTCTGTCTGTTTATTTATGTATCTATTTGTCTAAATGTGTATGTATCTATGTATCTGTCTGTCTGTCTATCTATGTATCTATTTTTCTGTCTGTATCTATGTATGCATCTATCTGTCTATGTATCTGCCTGTCTGTCTGTGTGTCTCTGTCTGTCTATGTATCTATCTGTCTGTGTGTCTATGTATCTATCTTTCTGTCTATCTCTGTATGTATCTGTCTGTCTGTCTATCTGTGTATGTATCTGTCTGTCTATCTACCTGTCTGTCTGTTTATGTATCTACCTGTCTCTTTGTCTATCTGCATATGTATCTATTTGTCTGTCTATGTATCTATATATCTATCTTTCTGTCTCTCTTTCTACCTATATATGTATTTATCTGTATATGTATGTATGTATGTATCTATCTATCTATCTATCTATTTATCTATCTATTTATCTATCTATCCACCCACAGCTTATCAGTTACATCTTTCTGAAGGATCTTGACTAATACACTGGGGTGGGATATCAGCTGCATAACTTTTGAAGAGTGAGACATTTTTCTAAGAATTATCATGCAGCTCCATCAAGCCCCTTTCACTGTAATTCCCCCCTTATTTTTATTTGCTCATATTATTGTGTTTCTGAAAACTGCAAGTTCTGAAACATTATGTTCCAATAAGATGTTTATGCTTTCTTCCAGAGCATAAGTGTACTTCAATTTACTAGGAACCATTCTTTGCTATTTATTTAGTGCTCTTCTAATGCTTATACAGTTATTGTCCTGAGCTGAAGCGATATTTGTCTAGAAAAGTTAGCCTCAATATAAATAGCTTATTTTCTTGTCTCGGAAAGGCATCCATGTACTACCGCTTTCAAACTCCTGGTTAAAACTGCTTTCTAACATGGCTTCATCAATTTTATGCTTCGGACATTTTAAAATGTTTCCTTGGAGCACAGGACGCTGTTTTCCGTAAGACCTAGGGAGGATACAAGGCCGCGAGACACAATAATACATTCAAGCACTTGGTGAATGCTTCAGTCTGGGGAAAAGGCACTTCAGACTGGATGTCCTTCCCAAGAGCAATGACGCCATGCCCAGAGCCCATTATCAGAACAGTACATTCCCTCTTAGTGTATCTGGACAACTCCTCAGATTTTACAGAACTATGTCAGTCATTTTATTTTTCCAAGCAAATAAGGATGTGGGAGCTTTTTCTTCAGTATCTGCATCCTGGTCAAGGTGCAAGAAATAGAATCCAAGCTTTACAACAAAAAGGTAGTGGGGAGGGGTAAGTACAGATGATACTATTAAATTTATTAAGCTAAAAAAAGGGAACTTTCTTTTCTTGATAAGTGAGAAGGAAGTATGTAGCCCGCAGCCAAGTAAGATACTAGAATCTCCTTCCAAAACAAGCACCACAGCAAGGAAAAGGAAAGTTTGCTTTTATCATTTAGTATTTACATTATTATGTCATCCTACTATTTATGCTGCTTCTCACAATTCAGGGAAGCATACACTTTTCCAATTCTTTAAAAATTGATAAAAAGGGCTGGAGAGTTAGCTCAGTGATTCCGGCGCCTGTCTTGCAAGCGCAAGGACCCGGGTTCGATCCCCGGTAACCACATAACAATACCGGGTGTGGAGACCCACACCCAGCAGCAACCAGTACCACATACCACAGTGCCGGGCGTGGTGGCTCACGCCTGTAATCCCAGCACTCGGGAGGCAGAGGCAGAAGGATTGTGATGTGAGTTGGAGGCTGAGCTCAGGGCCAGCCTAAACCGCAAAGCGAGACCCTGTCTCAAAAAAAAAAAAAAAAAATTGATAAAAAAAACAAAAACCTGAATTCAAAGACAGTCTTAATTCTTTTTTTTAGTATTTACAATAAGAAGCATATCTTCAAAACAGGAGCACAATTATGTTTCAAAGACCAAGAAAGGAATGGTTTTAAGCTATAGGTTTGCATTTAACTTCAGGGTAATTATAGAGAAGATGGTGGTACAGGTGTTGATCGTTAGTGGTGATGATAGTGATACTGATACTTGAAGGTGTAGGGGTGATGGTGGTGGTAGTACTGGTGGCAGTCTGAGAAGGATGATGGAGATGATGGTGGTATACTTCCTGGTGATGATGGTGGTACAGGTGGTGATCAAAGTTGGTCGTGGTGGTGGAAATGCCATACAAATTTAGGAGTAGCATAAATGCTTAAATGGTGGTGGTGATGGAGAAGTTGACGATGGTAGTGACACTGACCAGGTCGGTGGTGTAGGTCCAGGAATCATTAGCCAGTGTGGAAATGATTATGGTGGTGATGGTGGCTTTGATGGTGACAGGGACACTGTTGTGGTGGTAAAGACAGTGGTAGCGGTACTTAGGTTAATAGTGACGCTGTTCTGTTTTCCAGTTCCTGGGACACAATTTCCAATACTCACAACTCAAGGGAGAAGAGGTTGAATTCGGGTTCCATTTGAAGGGGTTTCAGGCTATAGTCCATTGGCAGCAAGCTAGGAGCACCATGGTGGAAGGCTCTGATGGAAAAAAGAGGTTCATAGTAACCAAGAAGTAGAAGAGGGACACAGTGCGAGAGAGGAAGGGACTATGGTCCATATATAGTTCTCAAAGTCGGACAGCCGTTACCCACATAGATACACCTAGAAGTGCATTCCCCCCACCCCCTTGATGGATCTCAATGTCAATCAAGTTGATGCTCCACCCACTGTCCGCAACACTCGGTAGTAGAAGAAAAGGTGATGATGTAAATGGGAGACGTAAGAAGGGGAATGTGGAGGCTAATTAACGTGCTAATTAATATGCTAATTAACAAGCTAATAAATGTGAAAGAGAGACAGCAGATATCATGCTCAGTCAGAGAGGGATGCACTGGGTCAGGGGGTCTAGTTCCAACTGCTGACCAAGATGGACACGGCACGAAGGAAGCTAAGACCTCGATGCTGGATAAGAAAACCCGCCCTCTGTAAACGTGCTTCAGATTGCATTTTTGGAAGACTAAAAGCTGAGCGGGAATGGTGGTGCATGCCTGTAATTCCAGGACTCTAGGAGTCTGAAGCAGATGGCTAATACGTTCAAGCCCAGCTTGGGTGCTTTAGCAACTTAGCAAGATCCCATCCCCCCCCAAAATTTTAAAGCTTATGTATATAAGGGGTGGGGGGTGGCAGGGCAGGGGGAAGGGGAAAAGGGAGAATTAAATCATGTCATATTCCAGTACAAACTCTCAATGTTGAATGTGATGACGACGATGTGTATTCATAATGTACCAATAAATACTTGAACTTTAAAAAAAAAATTAAAAGCAAAGTAGATATATGACAGTTCAAAGGCCCTGGTTTCAATTCTCCATTCTGAGAAAAATCTAAAAGTGCAACCATATAATTTATAGACTTTTAGGTAGAAATTATGGTCCAAATATGAATGGGTTAATTCTCCTCATCTTATTTTGCTTCTCTATGGACTTGTCATGGCAGATTGTACCGTCCTCAACATAGGAGGAAAATATCCTGGTTTCCACTGTGCAATGTTCTAACATCTGATTCTTACCTCCCTGTTGACAGACATCCTGAATCCCCCAGGAAAGATCACTCTCAGGAGCCGCTCTAAGGGGGAAGCATTCTTCCTCTATTCCGTCCTTTTTCTGTTCCTGAGCAGCGTCTCTACCACAGTTTATGTTGCAGTGCAAGACATGCCCTCTCCGGCGATTTGCCGACTACCGATTTAGAGTCCTTGTTTTTCTCCTTAAATGACGAACCTGGGAGCGATCCTCAGAGTTACTGTGGCATTGAAAAATTATGCTTTAGCATGTCACTCTCTCTTTCCTTTATGTCTTTCTCTCACGCCTCAGTCACTTTTTAGATCTACTTGAGTCAGTGCTACCAATCACTCGGGAGATCATTGATTCCTAAAGCAGGAAAATGGATTGACTCAGGGTGTCACGCGGTAGATACGGCAGGCGTCATGGTTCCCAGCTTGCTGCCAGGGGTACCCAACCCTGAGCTGAGAGGAGCATTGACTTTTGGAAGCTCAGAGCTGCACCGAGTGTTCTTGGACTACCAGCAATGACTGTCCATTTGCGTCTTTCCTTGGGTGTGGCACATAGCCAGTGGCTGACAGGAAGGTGTTCTAGTGATGCACCACTCTCAGAGCAGACTGAAAACGGCCACCATTTATAACCTATGCTTCTGATTCTGAGAGTGAGGATTTGGACTTAGCTTATGGAGCATCGATGGTTTGGCCCCTACTGTGTCAGAGGCTCCAGCAGAGAAGACTTCCCTGATTGAGGGAATCGTGAGAGGGGGGAGCAATGTCTGCAGGTTTGTTCCCTTGTTTTGTGTCAGGAGCAGGGAAGACATAAAGGAAACGTAGAAGGGGACCAGGACAAGAGAGCCTGTATGTTGCTTCTCACTGAGATAAGTACAACATGGTAGCCTCGGCAAGGGGAGATTTTTATACGCTGGACTGAGACCTTTGAAGTTACTATGTCAGCAGTCTGGGGTACATCACCTCAGTCTTTTGTCACTTGACATCCAAGCCACGTATTTCCAACTTAGCATATCAAAGAGCCTCCTCATCATTAGTCTTTTTTTTTATCTTTATTGGTACATTAAATATACACATCATGATTGCACTCCATAATGGGGATTTGTACCAGTATAAGACACAACTTAATTCTCATTTTTTCCCATAGCCCCACCCACCCTACCACCCACCCATATACATAAAATTTGTTTCCTTACGTTTTTGTTACAATCTCAACATTTTCCCCCTTCACCCTATTTTACATTGAGCATTTTCTATTTCACAATATATAACATACAATGCTAGGACTCATTTACATCTTTATTTTCTCATACAAGAGAAAAGATGTGATATGTACCTATCTGTGCCCTATTTATTTCACTTATGAGGATATCCTCAAGGTATGTCCATTTAAGTAGAAATGATTCAACCTTATCATTTTTATGGCAGAGTAGTACTCCATTCTATAGAATAACCACAGCTTTTTTATCCAGTCTCCAGTTGATGGACACTTGGTTTGTTTCCGAGATGCAGCAATCACAAATTGGGCTGCTATAAACATGGGTGCACCTATGTCACGGTGATATGAGTCTTTTAATTCTTGTGTGTGTATACCTAGCAGGGCAATGCCTGGGTCAAATGGGACCATCAATCCTAGCTTTTTGAGGATTCTCCAAACTATCGTCATTAGTCTTTAGAGGAAGGTCAGTCAAACCACCAAAAGACCCGTTTGCCTCTACTAGGACAGCTACCATCAGGACTAAAGTGAACACCTCTGAGAAAGGGGAGATGCTGGATTCCTCCAGGACTCCTGGTGGGAATGGTCAAGGTACAGCATCTATACAAAACAACACAGCTTCAGCAGAAACATGAAAAACAGAATTACCCTCTGAACTAGCGATTCCATCTGTGGGTCCATATTTCAAAGAGTTGAAAGGCGAGTACCATAGAGACATTCGTAGACCTATATTCGTGCCAGCGTTATTTATAGTGGTTACAAGATGGAAGTGTCTCAGGTGCTCATCAAAAGATGAATGTTTAAACAAAATGTGATCGCTTCATACAGTGGACTATTATTTCACCCTGAAAAATGAGGTTCTGACACACGCCATTATATTGTTACTATTAGTAATATTATTATGGTGATTTGAAACCTGATATCATTATGTTCAATGAAATAAGCTGAAGAAGAAGACAAATATTGTGTAATGTTATATATATGCTATTGCCAAAATAGTCAAATTTATAAGGATAAAAATAGAATCGTGGGTTCCAAGGACTGTGGGAGGGGATAGGACAGACATTGCTTTAGGAGTACAGAGACACAGTTTGGAAAAATAGGAGAACGCTAGAGGTAGATGCTGCGGTCATGATGTGGGAATGTGAAGGTACCTAGTATTACTGACCTGTGCAGTCAAAAAGGATAGAATTGCAAATTGAATGCAAGTGTTTAAATGAGAGCAATTAATTTTTTTTTAAGATGTCACTTTGACAATGTGCCTTTGTTGCAACAATCAGAGTTCTGCCTCTATTCAGTGGCAGGGGACACACCCTTTCCCATGTAGGACCTCGCTGGTGGAAGCGTATACTAGTCCAGCCATTATGAGGTCAGCATAGAGATTCCTTCAAAAACTAAAACTACAAGTTCCATTTGGCTCAGCTATTCCCCTTCTAGGTATCTTCGTGGAAGAGTTAACATCATCACATGATAATGATCCCTGCATACTGATTTATGTAGAAGCATAGCTCATAATGGATAAATCTCGGGAGCAGCCTCTATAGTCATCGGTAGATGAGTGGATGCAGTAAGCTAATTACAGACAATAAAGTGTTACTCTGCACCACATCAACTGGAGTTATTTTTTTGATAACGGATCCACCTGGTGACCATTGATAAGTGAAGTCAATCGCACGCACAAGCACAAGTATCACTGGGTTCCTCTTCAATGAGAGACTCAACATATAACTACCAAGCAGAGAAAGTTAGGAGTAGAAAATAGAGATATAAATCTTCTGCAGAAGGAAAGGGGACAAAGAGATCAAGGGAGAGAAGGGAATGGGATGGAAAAAGAATTAAGACATTTTAGGTACAGGCATCAAAATCCTCAAGGGGGAATATGAGCTCTATGCATTATAAGCAAGTGTTAATAACAAAATTTAAAAAATGAAAGTAAAAGTGTCACAGAGTTGTCTCTCTTTTAAATCTCTGGAGATGGGGCAGACCCCCCCCCCCCAGTAACAGTCATCACAGCTTCTGGAGTCTAACCCTGTCTGCCTTCTCTGCAAACCCTCTCTTTAGTCTCTTTTCCTCTCCCAGGGAGGATTCTCTTCATAAACCTCCGTCAATAAACCACCAACTCATGAGCCGCTATCCCAGGCTCTGCTTCTAGGGAATCTGAGGCTGAGAGAGCCCTTACAAAACCAAAAGGGCAGTGGAATTTCAGTCCCATGCATGGATGGGGGGAATAGACTCTGACAGGGAAGTCTTTTCATCACTCCTTAGATACTGTGAAGGGTGTCAAGTGCTCCTGAGCACCTTTCTCACCGTTCAGCCACAGCTGTGCCTGGCCTGGCTCTGTGTTTTTCACTTTGAGCAGAATGGCTTCCCCAGAAATCTAGCTCCTATCGGAGACAGACAGCGAGGTGAGCGCAGAGAGCAACATTGGGGAAGGTCCAGGGAAAAGCCAGGTCGACCAGTTGTCCTTACTTGATCTGAACTCAAAGGTTTGCTTGGATATGAAATATTTCCTGCTGAAGCTAGAAGGTAGCCAACACAAGCCGACGTGATCTGAGTCACCGGTGGCCACTTTGCATTTCTGTGTGAGGGGCACCGGTGCTTTTGGAACCCTCATTGTATAGTTCTACATGCATACACGGTAAGAGTTCTTGAAGACGGTTTTAACAAACTGTCAACTAGTGACTCAAAAGAACATAAATGCATTTCTCATTGTTCTAGAAGCTGAAAGGGCAGGATGCAAGTGAGGCAAATTCAGAGTGAAATGCAAGCCTGCTTTCTTGATGGATCATGGCGCCTTCTTACCGCGTGTCACATGGTGAGTTGGGGAAAGCTGGTTTCTTCAGTTGCTTCTAAGAGAAGCAACTCATTCCTAAAGGCCCCATGTTCATGATCTCCCTGTCTTCCCCAGACCCTAGCTATTATACCTCTCATTCCATCACCTTGAAAATGAAGTTTAAAAAATACAGACACTTGCACATTCAGCTCAAAGCAGCAGAAGTGAGGAAACCCTGACTGATTTGTGAACTTCCCTACCTCCAAAAGAAGTATCTGGCACCCACAGTGGAAAGGGGAGAACTAATGGAGTCTGTGGTTTTCGGGGATTCAGTCTGTGGTAGGCTGGTACCAGGGCAGAAATAGCATGGAAGAAAAGCACAGTCAATAAAAGCTGCTCAAGAAATGGTAGCTAAGAGAGAGACAGACAGACAGACAGACAGAGAGACACAGATATGCAGAAGATAGAGAGACAGAGGCAAAGAGATACAGAGAGAAAGAATATACCCTTCAAGCCAAACCCTCCATTAGCCCACCTCTTCCAACCAGGCCTGATTTGCAAAAAGCAGACCTGAGTATGAACTCATGAATGCCTTAACCCAGTAATGGGTAGAGCCCTCCCCTCCTTCAGTGGCCTTGCACAAAGCTCCATCTCTGAAACACGAGATAGACAGAGAACATTTCAGATCTGAACCACGACATCTTCTGAGAAGACAGAGAGAAATATCTGTGTCAG
Source organism: Petromus typicus (assembly GCA_004026965.1). Classification (NCBI taxonomy): domain Eukaryota; kingdom Metazoa; phylum Chordata; class Mammalia; order Rodentia; family Petromuridae; genus Petromus; species Petromus typicus. Next base: position 8,603 of record PVIR01012169.1, on the reverse strand, counting down.
GACTACATCCTTGTTTTGCAGTTGGTGCTTTCCTGCTAGGGTGAGTCTCTTCCATGCACATCATGGTGTCAAATGTCACCTTGTGAGAGGGTCTCTAGGCTTACCGGATGGAGACCCACCTTCATGACCTCATTTGCACTTGATGGTCACCACAGAAATGCCATCCAAACAAGAACGGATGCTATGGTTTGGGGCACTACAAATTCAGCATACTAGCAGGGAAGGGAGGTGGAAAACAACTTTAGCCGTAAGAAGGCATAAAGCCAATGTGTAATATCCACGCAGCAAACTGTGGACGAAGCACTATTTCCCCAGCATGCTTGGTATCCTTGTGGACAAAATATCTACCCTGGGTAGCTTAAAGGAGCTCTCTATGGTGTCTTTTATACCAGGGGCTGAAGTACGTCCCATGTGGAGTACACTCGCTAACCATCAAAGACAGCAGCCCACTGAGCAAATCAGCTACATCGATGGAAGGGATTTGGTAAATTCAAACAGTTTGGGGCATCCTTTGGAAATTCCAAGATGTGGTAAGGAATGGCTGTTGCAACAATAAAATCCAGGCAACTCATGAATTAAGTGACCTTCTAGGTATCTGAATGATGGTGAGAAGGCAGTCGCTGAAAGGCCATATGTACAAGGACGATGTCACATTGGGTTTGAGAAAGACTTACAATAGGGATGGGCTTTGCTTTGAATTTTAACTTAAGAAATGATGGGGCCATTCCTGGTCTAATTTTTTAAATATTTAACTTGCTTTTACTTTTTTTCAAGTTGTCTGCAATGAGTTTTTCTTTTTCATTCTTTAAAGGAAGGGCAAGGGATCACAAAGATCTCTTTTTTGGTTCAGGGACACAGCGAATAAAAGAGAAAGACCAATAATATATTTATTGAGCAAATTAATCTTTCTGGCTGACTAGATTTCGGCTGAGTAAACATTTGCTTCAATAAATGTTGACACACTACTGGCCTAAAACTATTCATTTGTCATTAAACAATGAGTTGCTCCCCCACCCCAAGACCATGCACGAGATTACAGTGACAAAGTCTGCATTAAAATGGCCCATAGATTTATTTCTATTAAATGGATCAGTACTGTGATCAAATAATGAATTAGCAATTCAAAGGAGACCACGTGCGGAAAATGCAATTGTACATTCCACCCATCGGTGGAGGTATTAGATGGTAAGTGTTAGAGGTATTAGATGTCTGTCAACACACACGGGCCATAGGTAATTACCTACTTTTTACTGGCACCGCACACACAAAAAAGTAGTTGTCATTCAGATTGATGGGGGAACTAATTTATCCTTCTACATTACCATTAATTCCAATTGCATTCTACCCTGACATAAGCTAAGAACATACAGTCATTTTTAAATTAAGCAAAACAGTAATCAGGAAAATTGAAGTTGAAACACACGCTAGCTGAAGCAAGCCGGTGGTTCCTTTCCAATCTGACCATTTGCTGATTCAGGTACACATATATTACACACTACATTCGGCCTCCGTCAACTGCCTCTTGCAGGTTTCAGAGGTATTTTATCCACTTTTATGTGAAACACACTTTTTTGTGTGTTCAGAAGTAGACATCATTCCACAGACAAAATACAAGTTGAGGGCCTTATCTGAGGAGATTACCGAGGTTTGTTTATTATGCTTTGCTACATTTCCCATAAATTGCTTCAGACCAAGCAGCAACGAAGCCGACCGCCAAGAGAGATGTAAATATTTTGAAAAGATGAGCGGTTTTCTTCACGCCAACCCTGCCATCAGGGTACGTGTCAGTCAGACTACCGCAGAGGGTAGTATTTTGACGGCCCGGATTGAAGTCAAACCAAGAAACCACAGGCTGTGTTTACAGACATCAAATGAAGTGTGAAGCGGTACCATTCTGGTGAATTTGATCCATTCAGGTGTCAATCAGATGTTCTAAATGAATGGAAGAGAAGTGTGTCCCCTCTCTTGGCACGGAGAAGTCCCCCACTGTGCCCTTTTACTTGGATTAAAGAGATGCACTGGTACCATGGACAGGAGTTCTTTCTGACAGACAAGAGCATAATCAACTTTCCCTCAGGAAGATTGGCCGATACCCTTTCTTCTGACAAATGACATATCCTTGGATAGTGAAACCCAAATTCCACGGCCTACCAGCACCTTGTATTTTTACTCATCTGCAGTGAATCAGAGATTCACAGGAAGAGGCAACCTGAGAATTTATGAAACATATCGTTATAAATATTTTTTCTTATGTTTTGCGATGAATCTTCATTCAAAAAAGTATTGGATCACTATAAAATGAAATGCTTCTTTTAAAAGTTACCTCGGACAATGACTGTGAATATAGCCCCATGTGAAATGCCAGCCTATCACACGTAATTCCCAGGGTTAAATCTGAAGTATTTTATAAAAAGAAAAACAGAATTAACTGAGGCAACTCATTTGGCAACTGATTAACTGATTTGGATTCATTGTACCTTTTTCATACACATGAACCCATATTCCTATACTTTTGACTATTTTGGGGGGTTCAACTGCAGATAACAGATACCACAATAGGTATTTCCTGCAGGTGACAGTGAAGAGAAAATATGGCTGAGGTTCTAGGAAGGACTAGCAGAGAAGCAGCACACAACTGGTCCTCCTGGACAATTTCTCATTCTCACACAGGTAGGACACCAGGGGTCAGCACATATAACTTAACAGAGAACTCTGTATCAACTGCAAAAATCACCCTAGTGTGCGTCAAGTAGCTACACATTCGCCTCAGTTCCTGCCGCTGCTTGATCTTAGCTGCGGGGGAGTCCGACAAATGTAATTTTCAGCTTTCTACCCTCTGTGGTAGAGGGTGCTCTTAAGGAATAAATAATATGCACGCTGTCAGTCAATTGTTCAGTGTCCTTCTGTCCAAAAGTATTTCTTTTCCTAAAAACTATCTGGTGTTATACCGGTTGAGATTAGTGACTGAAGAAGGTTGACAACAGTGAGGAGTACAGGAGAAGATAGGGATAAGGTGAGACTTGGATAAGAGGAATATTTGCTCTCTGCTGTGTTGTCCTAAAATGGGATGAGGATCATTAATGAAAATATATATTTCAGAGTACAGGAGAAGATAGGTATAAGGTGAGACTTGGATAAGAGGAATATTTGCTCTCTGCTGTGTTGTCCTAAAATGGGATGAGGATCATTAATGAAAATATATATTTCAAAATAGCAGAAGAATTTCACATGTTCTCACTACCAAGAAATAACACATTTTTTAGGTGATGAATAACCAGTTACCCTGATATGATCGGTATACAGTAAGTATGTGTATGAACAGACCACATTTTACCCCATGGACAGGTACAATCATTGTATCAATGAAAACCGTTTAATTGTTGTCCTGTTATGTTAGTGATCATTTGCTCTGGAATTGGGATCATTTCGATCCATGCACCATTCAAATTGTACTCTGCAAAAAGATGTATAAATACAAAGTTAAATTCTGACATGATCATGTATACATGAATGTGTATGTGCACGTACGCAGGTGTATATTTGTGGTATGTGGGTTTGAACCCAGGGTCATTATACTGACGTATATCCCCAATTTGACTTACAATTTATTTATTCATTATTAGGTGGGGGTTTTTGGTTTTGTTTCGCTTTTGGTTGTTTTCTCAGACAGGATGTCACTTTGTATTTCGGGCTGGGTTTCATCTCACTGTGTGCACAGGTTGTCCTTGATCTGATGGTAATCTTCCTGCTTCAGTCTTCTGAGTGCTGGGCGTACAAGTGTGCCCCACCATGCCCAGCGTTTTTTTTTTAAATTTTGATAGAGGGTCTCACTAAGTTGCTCAGACTCAGCTAAAATTTGCTGTCTCCCCGCCTCCCTCTCCCAGAGCGCTGAGATATCAACGTGCGCCCCAAGACGCCTGCTCCAATTCTGTGGTTTTCGGCTCCCCTCACAAGGAGAACATTCTGAACTGTTCACCTCAACCTAGGGAAAAGTATGAAGCAACTTTTAAAGATTAAAATAAAAGCCTTCAGAATCAAAAATATTGTCTGAACTACAGAAGTAGAGTTGGGGGATTTGCATGTTAGTGTAGACAGGCGTGTGACCAGGGCAGAAGAGGGCTGTTGCATGAATCGTCTTCCCGCAGAATCCTTGAAAGTGGATTAAATCTCCCCACAAACACTCACAGCAGTGCTTGAGGAGCAGTAGAGTGTCCACGATGAAGTCCCGGCGGCGAGCGAGTGCGGTCGAGTGGGCCGTTTCCATAAGCAATATCCACAGGCGTCCGTCAGCAGGAAGCTCACAAGTCTGATGGACACTTCCCAATTCGGGGAAGCCTGTGGCTACGCTTGTCATGAGTGGTGACCCAGCGGAACTTTCAACGCGTGTTAAAATCTCCTGAAAAGCTTGTTGAAAATGCATGTTCTCAAGCCCCACCTGCTAAGGACCTGGGCTCTGGCCATCGCACCTGTGTCCCACCACGACGTGATAGCTCCATATTTTTCTCTAGAGATGGAGAATCGTGTCCCTGGGAGAGCTGGGGGAAAAGAAGGGGGATTAGGTAAACCTACTTCAAAAGACAACAAAACCTACCGCCGTTTCAGACATTTTCTGTTTGTTAAACCTGAATTGTGGGGGAAAAAAAATTCCTTTTTTAACATCTGCTTCTGCTTCTTTTTATTTTTGCCTTGAATTTTAATTTTTATTGGCATGTGTTTGCGGGACAGAAGCATGACCTCTGTCATGTGGAACTCGTATGGGAATATAACATCTTCATCCTTTTTACTTCTTCTTCCCATTTGCAAAAAGATCTATCTTTCTGTGTCCTATCTTTTACAATACATGTTAACTGATTATACACATAATTGATTACAGATAAGGGAAACTTGAGGCAGACTTGGAATCTTTGATTTCAAACTCTATGTTTCTGATTTTTTTGCAAGCTGGGGATGAAAGTCAGGGCTTTGCTCTCTGTAAATAAAAGCTCTGTTACCAGGTAACAACCCACAGCTCCATAGGTTGAACTTAGTACCCCTGGTGCAGTATAGTTGAAGACTTACCGTCTCCTACACACCGTCATGAGAATGGAAACACGCAGTAGTTTTAGTTACTGGACTGATGTTCCTGTCCCCATGGCCCCCGGGGTCTGGCTGGCTTAGATCCGGTATCAATAAAAGATCACAGTTAACTTTTGCATGTTAGTGTAAGAACAAATTGTGTCCATTTGTGAACTGCTCCATTTCTAATGGTGAAGAGTAGAGACTCCTACCATGAATGTAGCATTGAACCATGTCAAGAATATTTCCTATCCCTTGCGCCTTTTCCAATGTGTATTATAAACCTTCCAACTCGATGACAGCCCCCCTTTTCAGATAAGACCTTAGGAGATATCATTTGCATTCACGTGGTGATGCAGGCCTGTCTCAAGTGCAGCCAGAGTAGGTTGGAGAGCAACACAGGGGCGTTTCTCACCGCATATCTGTGTGAAATCTACAAATTAAACTCAACAGATCCTCTACGTACAATTCCAGGTGGTCGAGCCAATCAGTGTGGCTCTACCTGAGAAGGCTGGAATTTTTTTTTATCCAGTGACAGCCTCCTACCTGGTCTGGAGGATTTCAAAAATAATTCACTATGGTCATTATCATGGGACAATGTGCCTGTTCCTAGACGGAAAGGGATTTTTCTCAATCACAACTTAAGGGCTGGTCATATTTATGTTTGATCATTGGAAATGGTCTGGCCCGGGGGAAATGCCTCTCTCAAGGTTACCATTCACCCTGCTGGGTACAAAGAGAACAGAAGTCAGAAGGAATATTCCTCACAAAGAATTCTGCCCTCTAGTGCAGCGGGTGAAATGTCCTTAGCTTAATGTTAAATGCTGTTGGCATCAAACCATGATGGTATCTCTTGACTTGAAGGGACAGTATTGGGTTTGGGGGCTGTCATTTGTGCCCTAGCTGTTTATTTTCTTTCATCGCCGTTGTTATTGGCTTGCAGAGCACGAAGGATCACCTACCTGCACGGTACAAGCACATAACACATCTTAATTCTTTTCATTTCTACTTCCCTCCCTGCATCTTTTATCTTCCTTCTTGTCGCAAGACATCTGTGTCTCTGTTTGCTATTATGTCTCCCGTCTTGCTCTTTTAATTTACTTCTATTTGGAGTTTCTTAGATGAGAAAAAAAAAAAAACATACTTTATCCAAGCTTGTGTCTGATTTAACTTGCTCTGCCTAATAGTCTCGAGGTGCATTCATTTTTCTACACATGATTCCAATCTTTCCTTCTTTATAGTCAAGTGGCACTGTGGGTCAATCCCACACCTTTCTTTTATCCATTTATCCAATGGGTGTAAAGACTGCTTCCACGACTAGCCCTGGTGGATTGAGCTGCTATAAAAATGGGTATACATGGATCACTATAACATGATGTCTTTGACTCACAAAGATACCTGAAGGGCAAGACTTGGGTCAAATGCAAAACTGGAACTCTATTTTTAATTTGTTGAGAAATCTCCATACAGATTTCCACAATGGCTGCACTGCTTTTTATGCTCGCCAACAATGTAGAAGTGTTCCTTTTCCTCTATACCTTTGCCTAAATTTGTTATTATTTGCTTTCTTAATGATAGCCATTCTTTCTGGCATGCCCAGTCATTTCTGAATGTGGTCTTTGATCAAAGACTTGACAGTGTAACTACACACATATGCACATACACACATTTATCACATGTGTTTAGCCTAATACAAAAGCAACATTCTGAGGTTGAGGAAGCTTGTGTCATGGTTTAATTCTTCCTTGAGCTTGAGGCAGGCACTACCTCCAGGCCCCATGAGTGAAGCAGCTTACCTGCAGGATGAGAGAGAGAGAGATTTTGACATGATCAACTATTATTTATTTACTTTTCATTTTGTGAACAGCTTGGCCCAGAATTGCCTATCTTATTCTAAGTCTGGTAAATAGCATTCTGTAAGTCTATAATTCTTTTTTTTTTTTTAACACGCGATGTCTATATTAACATAAGCACTTAAGGAGTAATTTTCAAACAGAAGCTTACTGTAAATAATGAGCCTTCCAGATGACTGTAAAATAACACGGGGCTTCACTGCACATCGGGCGACTAGGATTGGAATCCTCGCTGCGCCTCTTACAACATTATTCATCGTGTGTTCATTCCACAAATGGAGATTAAATACCTACCCTGCCCCCATAAATTTGTGAGTTCTGCGCGCACAGCGATGAGTACCGTGGCTTCGACTCCGTAAATCTTACATCGGAGCAGAGCGAAAAGGTAATAAAGAAACAAACAAGCGTGACCATATCTTTGGAGAATAAGACTTAATCGGCCAGAATCATGATTTCTGCTGAACCTGGCCAAGCTGCCAGGTGAGAAGATAAGGTGGAAAGCTGGGCTCTTCTCAGGAGTTTGAGAATCCACTGGACACACCGAGTTCAACGCCCGCGGTCCTGCGGCGGGTCATTTATTTGAAGTCCACACAAGCAAAGTCTGCTTCCCAGCTTCCCACTGCAAAGGCACTCCGTTGCGTAAGACAGCAAAAGCAGCTGTGAATGACGCATAGGTTGGGCTTAAGAGGTTCCGCTGTGAGATTTTCTTCAACCCATTCAGTGAACCAGCAAGAAGCCTCCTAAGCAAAGATCAGACCGATCCCCGTTCAGGCCTAACACTTAGCTCCCACACACCTGCATATTTCTGCCATCACATAACACACATTGACCTCTTGGCCATGCAGGGGGGCTGCACGGGCTTAGGGTGCTTCCAAAGGCCTCCCTCGGTGGGCAGGATGCAAAGACAGGGATGCTCGTTTCCAGGGAATAGCTGCAGGGAGCGGCTCTGCAAAGACTCCCATTCTGATAAACCTTCCTTCCGAGGCAGCCCTGGATGGGGTATTAGGAGAGCGTTTCCTTGCATGATAAGGAGAGAGGTGGGCCCTTTATTGACACACACTTTTTTTTTTTTTTTAGGAAATTGCAAACCTTCACCACCAAGAGCCTGCTTCAGACACTTGAGCGTCAACACTACCTGAATTTAACTATATCCGCCCTCACCAAATGGATGAGTGATTGCAGGGCCTCATCAAGAAGCTGAAGTTGACTTTGGCAGAGAAGCATGTATACAAAGAGCCAGCAAGAAAGCACTCCCAGGGCTGTGGATTTAGCTCAGTGGTTCTGGTGCCTGTCTTGCAAGTCAAAGGCTCAGGTTCGATCCCCAGAAACCACATACAAAAATACTGGGAGTGGTGACTCACACCCACCAGCAATCAGTACCACACACCAGAATGCCAGGCGTGGTGACTCACACCTCTGATCCCAGCACTTGGCAGGCAGAGGCAGCATGGTTGCTACAAGTTTCACGCTTGCCTGGGGACTATATCGTGAGTTCTGGGCCAGCCAGAACTACAAAGTGAGACCTTGTCTCAAAGGAAGAAAGAAAGAAAGAAAGAAAGAAAGAAAGAAAGAAAGAAAGAAAGAAAGAAAGAAAGAAAGAAAGAACTCCTAGCACCTATGCACTTCTTAACTCCTTGCAGCAGACTGGCAAATAACCGGGGACGGGGGGTGGGGGGTAGGGGGTGGGGGGTGTCT
>PVIR01012168.1:0-45206 GCA_004026965.1 Petromus typicus | reverse complement strand
CTGGCCCTGAGCTCAGCCTCAAACTCACATCACAATCCTCCTGCCTCTGCCTCCCGAGTGCTGGGATTACAGGCGTGAGCCACCACGCCCGGCACTGTGGTATGTGGTACCGGTTGCTGCTGGGTGTGGGTCTCCACACCCAGTATTGTTATGTGGTTACCGGGGAATCGAACCCGGGCCCTTGCGCTTGCAAGACAGGTGCCGGAACCGCTGAGCTAACTCCTCGGCCCCCGCAAAGTCCCTAGTTCTATCCCCGGTAATGACATACAACAATAGTGGTCATGGTGACTCATACCCACCAGTAATCAGTACCACATACCACGTGCTGGGCATGGTGGCTCATGTCTGTAATCCCAGCACTCGGGAGGCAGAGGCAAGAAGATTGATGTGAGTTCAAGGTTTGCCCGGGCTACATAGTGAGCTCAGGGCCAGCCTGAACTATCAAGTGAGACCCTGTCTCAAAAAAAAAAAAAAAAAATTCAATAATGGATCATGTAATACCAAAACTTAGTATATTTTAAAAGGTGATATCACAAATGTGTAATAGAAGACACATTTTGAAAACTTGAGAGTGATATATAATCTCATACTGAAATCAGAATAGACTCCAAATATGTTGATATCAATGCAAAAATATAATGTTATACTAATACTAGAAGAAAATATGGTAAATCTTTTTTATAATCTTAAAGATTATAGAGTTTCTAATGAAATCCTGATACAGTAATAAAAGCTTCACAATCTGCATATAAATGGTAAGTCTTTTGCAAAGCAAGAGACAGTAAAAGCAAAGTAAAAACAAATCCCATCAAAAGCCAGTAGGAAGCATGATATGGCAGTATGCGCCTGAGGTACCAGCCTGTATAAGGCAGAGAGAAAGTTCCTGAATTCAGCCCAACCTGAGCCACACAGAGCCCCAGGTCAGCCAGCACTGCAGAGCTGTAAAAACAACAAAGAGCTACAAAAACAAAAGTGTTTTTAAGTATCAAGAGAAAAAGCAAAAACCCAACTGGTCAAAAGATGAATGGAGAGTCCACAGGACAAGAAATGTAACATTTATAAAAAAGAAAAGTATATTTTGAAAAGATATTTAACTTCACATATAGAAAGAGAAATGCAAACCAGTATTTCCATCTATCCATCTCAGAATTTCAAAAATTTCTCAATTGCTGCTGCTGATGGTGTGAAGAAATAAACACTTGCTGGTCCAATTGCCAAATGTGCGAACAGGGAATCTGATTAAAAAAATGGAAATTCGGTAGTGTGTACCAAATCCTAGTGTACCTCTCTCCTGTGACTGAGCAATCCCACTCTGAGAAATCATTCCAAAAGTGCATCCTCTCCAAAAATAAATATATATGATCTTCATGGCTAGATATAAAACCCTACATATAAACTTCAAGAAGTTTATTTCTGCTTACATTTTCATTCTACAGTGGACTTGCTCCAAGAAGGAAGGACATGGTGAAAATGTCTGGCAGAAGACAGGTGTCCACATCACAAGAGCCAGAAGGCAGAGAGAAAAGGGACGAGTCAGAGAAGGAGGCACAGCCTTCCTCGTCATGCCCCCAGGAACCCACCTCTTCCAAGCAGATCTCACTTCCTAACAGAAACTAAGCTACAGCCCCGCACAATCCAAATGTCTTTCAAACACCATGAGGCTTTGGGGACCAATTTAGATTTAAATGGTAATATATACACGCAGTTGTTTACCTATAGAATTTCTAAGAACAAGATATTGGAAATGGCTTAAATGCCCACTCACAACCCCCGACTATTCATATATACAAAGTGATTACTATTCATAAATGAAAGAGGAAAATATTAGTAGTGGCATGAAAGAGCCTAGAGTAATTTAAGTAAATAAATTCACTCTATTCATAAAATAGAGTGAGAAATGCAGAGAACTAAATTATGCATGTGTTTTATGTTCTGTTTGGGAGGGGCAAAGAGAGTGTAATACTAAACCACAAACCAATAAAAAACACTCATGTTTATAGCACCTCAGTTTGTGATAGCTAATTCTTGAAAACAACCAATGTCCGTCAGCTGCAGACTGGATATAGAAGATGTGATTCTGTTATAAAATGGAGTGTTACTCTGCCATAAAAAATGATAAGATTGAGTCATTCACATTCAAATGGATGTACCTTCAGGACATCCCCATAAGTGAAATAAATAGGTCACATGTAGGGGAAAAGGTAGCTGTTTACCAGTCATGCAGAACTCTTGAGTTTCTTTATCACCAGTTCACAGCATGTTCCCCAGACATCCTAAGTTTTCAGTTACTGAATCTTGCAAACAGATCGGTAAACAAACACTGGGATGGAAATCAGGAAGAACTGCGAGGCCTGTCCCAGGAAATGCTCCAGCCCACCTCTTCTGTTTTTACCCCTATGCATTGCTACTTTGTATTTGCTCCATAATAAAAGAGCTGTTGGAAGGCAGCTCGGTGGTTCAGTCCTCTGAGGCTGTTCTCCCTGCTGGGTCTCATCCCTGAGTGCCTCGTTTCCTTCTGTGACCCCGGACATACATCGGACTTACACCGACAGTCACAGATATATAAATATAACATCTCTTCTCTAGTATGAAAAAATGAGGATGTAAATGATTTGTAGAATATATAGTACTGTGAAATAGAAAATATTTAAAAGGAAATAGGGTATAAGGGTTAATAACGAGGGGAAAAAGAATGTGATAGCAATAAAAAAGAAAACAAACCTTATATATATTGGGGGTGGGCAGTTGTTCATGTCATATACTGGTAAAAATTCTTAATGTTGAATGTGATGATGATGTGTATATATAATGTATCAATAAAGATTAGAATTTTTAAAAAAACTTAATGTTGAATGAAACAGGAAAAGCCAGACTGATGTTTTACATACTTTAAAATTTAAATTTTAAAATGTCCGAAGGATATAGGTATGTTAGTACACTGTAACATGAAGAACTATTCTAAGGCCAGGGATTTAGCTCCGTGGTTCTAGTGCCTGTCTTACAACTGCAAGGCTGCAAGGGCCCAGGTAGCCCCATACAACAATGCTGGATTTGGAGATTCACACCCACCAGCAATCAGAACCACATACGCAGTACTGGGTGTGGTGACTCACACCTGTAATTCCAGCACTTGGGAGGCAGAGGCAGGAGGATTGCTGTGAGTTGGAGGCTGAGCTCTGGGCCAGCCTGCACTACAAAAGGTAGAACTTGTCTTAAAAAACAACAACAACCACAACAAAACTATTCTAGACACAAATGTTAGCTGGAAATAAGATTCTGTCCATAAAATGTAAGTATAGAATGAAAATACTATTCAAATAGGAAGTATTTGCTACATATAAACCTATAGGCAACTAGTGTCCAGGATTCAGAACAGACAAAATGACAAATACAGATAGAGATACAGAAAAGAAGCATCCCATAAAGAAAACCAGACTTACTAAAAGAAGCATGGGCAAAAGACATGAAATATATGTCACGGACAAAACACAGCCAATTAACCTAATTAGTATTCATAAAAGTATAAAACTTTGACAAAACATCAGATTACCAACATTAAAGTAACATGATCAAGACTGTCTTTTGCTGGTGGTAGGTTAAACAGGCATAAACATTTTAGAGGACAATCTGCATATCAAAAGAGGTACAGATATACCTATCACGTGAACAGGCAATTCCACTCCTAGAAATACTACTCTAGAGGAACTTTATAGACATGTATCAGAAGAACTATCAAGTGCTGCAGAGAGAAAAATACTTAAAACAATTAAACATCCATCACCGGAAGATCAATGGCAAAAATTTTGGCCCATTCACAAAAAAATGCTATGCAGCAGTAAAAATATAACATATACCAGAGGTACAAATATTAAAGGTGATAAACCTCAAAATATTGGATAAAAAAAGAAAGTTAAGAAAAATACAAAATTTCTTGAATATATAGAAAGTTTAAATTCAACTAATGGAACTATATGACTACAACACACACATTCAAAAACAAAAAAAAATTCAGGAAAATAATTACTGCTATGAGGCAGAGTAAGAACAGAATTAAGGATCTTTTCAAAGTACAGTACTTACTTCTTTTTGTTTTGTTTTGTTTAGTTTTTTGAGACAGGATCTCTTTTTGTAGTTCAGACTGGCTCTTAACTCACTATGTAACCCAGGCTGGCCTCGAACTTACAGCAATCCTCCTGCCTCTGCCTCCCAAGTGATGTCTTTACAAGCATGAGCCACCATACCCTGCATTATGATATATGCAACTAGGGATGAAAATCGGGATCTTGTACTTGTCAGGCATATGCTGAAACCACTGAGCTAAATCTCCAGCTCTGCAGTACTTATTTCTTAAACTACATAGTTGAACACAAGGATATCTGTTTCATTACTTACTATATAGTTAATTATGTGTTTTCAATATATATATATATATATATATATATATATATATATATATATCAGTTTTTTAAAGTCAATCATATTACTAATATAAACCAAGATGAGAAATACTTATTTGCTGATAAAACAATTTTTTTTAGGTTTTTTGAGACAGGGTCTCGCTTTTTGTGGTTTAGGCTGGCCCTGAGCTCAGCCTCAAACTCACATCACAATCCTCCTGCCTCTGCCTCCCGAGTGCTGGGATTACAGGCGTGAGCCACCACGCCCGGTATTGTATGTGGTTACTGGGGATCGAACCTGGGTCCTTGCGCTTGCAAGACAGGTGCCGGAACGACTGACCTAACTCCCTGGCCCCTGATAAAACATTTTAAAACCCTTATAACTTAATTGATTTCTATTTAACTGTTAGTTTTCCATAAGAATAAAGTTTACTTATACTGACAGATTTCCTTAGGAGATGCTGGCCTGCCTTTTATACATGTTCCTCCTTCCATCAGAATCTAGAAGAAAATAAAAACAATAACAATTTGCAAGTGTACGTGATAATATCAACTCATAACTGCTCTATCAACACTATCATTTCATTTTATAATACTCTTCCTATCCCTTTAATCCAACAAAGATTATTTTACAAAGAAAAGTTAGCCTGAGATTTATAAAAGAAGACAAATTGGTTTAGAAATAGCAAGTAAGAGAATAGACACTTGCTAAGAAATAAATTACTGACAAAAATAAAAGATGTTGGTGATTATGGTAAACATGGATGAAAAATGACAAGATCCTATAGCTTTTTGTTTTGTTATTCTTTCTTAAGTCACACAGTTATTATTTATGTATTTAAAAATTAGTGAAAGCTTAGCAGTATAAATGTTCTACAAAATACAGTATTGGCCTCAATTTTCATCACTCTACATAACTTATAATTTATTTTTATTTCCTCTTTATAAAAAAATTCCAGAGTATTTCTCAATATCCAGGAAGTTAAACAGCATGTTTTAGTAACTTCACATTTTCTTTATGGCCTACCACATGAATTATATTGGCAAATACCTCATGGACTACCTCATAGGAGAATGGAAACATTCTCCTATATATTCTCTGTTGGTAAGACACTGAGTTAACTCAGATAGACAGGATAAAGGACAAGCTGTCTAGCTAGTCACCAAACCTGAATCTTCTTGGACATACAGCTAGAATAACTTCCTAGCGCCCCTTGCAGTTAATCTGGACATACAACATTTTCTCACTGCAGTAATACACATTACTCACAGATACTAATATACATTACTTCCAACGGGGGCCCACAAAAATTTTCTTCACAGGTCTCCACCTCTAATTCCCTCCGGCTATCTGCTATTAATGTCCAGGACAAATAGTAAAACCACCACTTAAAGATAACGGAATCCTCAACAATTTGGGTCCCTTAGTTGCTCAATGAAGGACAGCCTCTTTCCTAACTCCATTATTGCATGATTTAAAAGTCCACTGTTCTTCCCTTGACATAATCAAGCCTTCAACTTGCACCAAGAACAAAAAAATGGAGTGGTAATATCATGCTAGGAAACCTGATTGACTCAGAAAGCCACACAGACTCCAAGGCACACATGCACACCAATGTCCACACCAGATCTGCTCACAAAAGATAACAAAGAAGTCAGGGAGTACCAGCTCACTGGAAGCCTGAGACTAGAGGATCACAGTGTCAACTGCAGTCTGGGCACCTTCTGAACCATCAACATGCAAGAGGTTTATATTATTTTGCTTCCTGTGACCAGGCCCTTCTGGCTTTGCTTAGTTCTTCTCTGCAGCAATGAGACCGCCTTTTGAGTCAGGAGGCAGACATCGCCCTGACCTCTCCCTGTGTTGCTGCCCTCTTCTCTCCAGTGGTGACTGGCGCCTTGGTTCCTCAGGTAGAATCTATGACCTAAGCTAGAATCCCCTGTACCTTTGACCCTGATATCACAAATTAAAAACTTCACCCCTGTTCTATCCAGAGGATTTCTCCATTGAACCCAATTCCCTGTAAGGCTCCACTACCTGCTTTTTATTCTTCTGCTTAGCCCTAGCAAATGTCAAGCTGCCAGCTTTCTAGACACACTTGCAGTGTGAGTTTATTTGTATAAGAATCTGATCCTATAAAGTACTTAAAGTTTATAATATTGTTACAACGATAACAGCCTTTTTATGAGAGTTATAACATTTTTACCAATGTTTTCCTATTCTTAAATATGTATCTATGTTCAAAACAGCACATTAAAACCCAAACTATTTTTGTTTCAACAAATTATATAGTTCTTACAGAAAACATTTAAAATGTGTATATATTGGTCTGTCTCAAGTGAATTAAGTTTAAAAAGTGTTTTTATTTCTAAGTGTAATCCATTATTTTGCAAGTGTAATAAAATATGGGGAAAGGGTACTTAGAAAAAAATTTAATAAATTCTAACCTTAAATCAAAGTACCGCAAAGTGTAAATATCAAAACAGGGTAAAACAAATGACTTCATAGGAAAGATAACATGGTAATGTGCTTTACCTCACCAAGTCCAAGGTCGGATGACTGCTTAGGGTGCAATTTCTCCAAAGCACTATTACACCTACAGGTTAGAAATAACATCTTAGTGTTTTATTCTCTCTGAAAGTTACTGCTTTCAACTATGATATCAGTACGTGGTTTCAAAACAGTACACCGGATGCTTTGTTAAAAATAAATACGTATAAACTCCTTGACAGGGAGCCTATTTATTACACATGGTCAAACTGAATTCTGTAGGTTTAAAATCACCCTTGAACCGTGGGACTACATTCTAAGTCACATTTTAAAATTCAACATATAACACAGTTTTTCACTTTTAAATTTCTGTATATTAGGAAAAAAACTTAGTGTGTTAATTTTATGAGAAGAATTAGGAGTCTATATTTTAATTGTATATGCTGCTCCCACAGAAATGGCATATAGATATTTTAAAGATTTCTGTAGGAAACCACATCCAAGATGAAAATACATTCTAGTCAATTATGTCCAGTTAGAAAGACATGGCCACTATGGTTTTTGTCTAGGAGGGCTCCTTCTGGGGCACCACATCCCGAGCAGCATCACAGGCTCTGTTAGAAGAATAAAGACTGTTAAAAAGGAAAGCCCATACAATTCATTAAAATTATTTCCAAGAGAATATCCAAAATCTGCTAGCTAAAGGTCTTTTATTCATGCAGTGGTACTTCATGAACTTACCTCTTTCCACAGTTCTGGTCACAAACCAAACTGGACACAAACCAAATCAGATTTCCCCACAAAGTCAACATTGAGCCTAAGTACTGAAGTTGATCTGGTTCTCATCCAATTGATTTATGACCAGAATCACAGAAAGCATTAAGTTCATGAACTGAGGTACCACTATCATTGCAGGTCATTATGTGAGTCAGTAAGGCAGCCCCCACAACGAATGAGTAAGTTAAATATCAAGCAACAGCAAATTAATTAAAATCTCATTAAATATATTTTTGCAACAGGAGCAAGAAGCTGCACCAAGATTTGGTGAGCATAACTGTTATCATATTTTTAAAAAAATGCCACAATGACAGGTGGAAGAGATAGTATTGCAGACAGAGGCCACCGGGGTCTCTGGAAGAGACACGCTGGCAATGAGGAGACCACTCTACAGTGCACTCTGTCCTATAAATTGCTGGCATGCGTTATGCATGCCACTGACACGAGTTCTATTACTCTTTCGTTTTTCAACCAACCACAGAGCCTTCCAAGGAGATCTTAAAGTAAGAAGATATACTCCTTGTGCCAGGAAGCAGTTGTACAAACATGAGCCTTCTATTTCTTAGTGTAGACATTGAACTGACATTCTGGCATATATACAACTCATAGGGCAGTTTCTCAAGGGTAATATTCAAGTAAGAAGGTATCTAGGGGCTGGCAAATGTAAGCTCTGTATTCTCAAGGGGAGTGGGATTACTGAGATTATAAATACAATAGTGCTTCTTGGTGAGCAGTGGCTCATGCTATGTGACAGGCCTATGTCCCTGGGCCTAGTTCATTCTTCAACATGCTAACATGTTAGGAATCATCCTAACATGATTCCCTGGATGTACAAAAAACATACACAGAGTTCACTGGATCTTCCTGGACATTTTTCTGTAGAGTCTTCTCTTGGTAACCATTTTCACGTTTTCCTGCAAAAATAAAATTATGCAATTAGTTAAAAATTCAGCATAGTGTATTTTCATTTAACCAAAGTACCTTACCATGAGACATACAGAGGGAAATCATTGGTCCACAATGTCATACAATAGGGATCCTATTTTTGGGTTCACATTCTCTAAACATATACACTGTCATCTCTTAGTAATTATGAAGGGGCAGGATCTCCTTCACCACCTCTACATATACCAAAATCTATGAATGCTCAAATGTCCTGCATAAAATGGCTTAGTATCTGCTACATACATACTCATAGCCTTCCATTTGGTCTCTATACTGTCCAGATTAATTATATAATACAATGTAAATGCTATATAAGTATCTATTATTCTGTGTGGGTTCAGAAATAAAGGCAAGAAGAAAAGACCACACACATTCAATACTCAATGTTTTTAAATAATTTCAATACATGGTTAGTCTGCTGATGGATAAACTGTGGACACAGGAGACCAAATGTATATGTGTATGAATATGTAATATACATATGACATACAAAATAAAACTAAAAGCAAAAAACAGGTTATCACATTTTCCAAATATAAGACCAACCTTGATTTTCATAACCGGCTGGGTAACAATCCTCAAAAGAAGTGCTAAGATCATGTATTTTATTACTGTTGTGCTCTTTCTGATAGTTGTTCACTAGTTGACATTCTTCTGGACAACTTATGTTATCAAAAGGAGAATTACTAAAAGTTGACTCTGAAACTTTAAAAATGTTCCTGGTGCATCCACCAGTGGAACAGATTTCATCAGAATTAGTGATGAAACAAACATTTCCAGAACTGTCATAACCACACTTGTCAAAAGTTTTCTGTAGCATCTGTTGGTCTAAGCTTAATAAATTGATCATATTTTGACCAATAATACAGTCATAGTTCTCTGACAGAATACTATGAGTTGGCTGGTTTACATCTGTAAAAAAATTTGAGATTTCTCTTCCAGTTTCTTCCCAAGTATGTCGGGCTGCTTGTTTTTCATTAATGAAGTCTGACTGCATTTCATTCTTGCTTCTCCAGTCCTCACCCATAGCTACGCCAGGTCTTGAAGTAAGGAAATCTCCATTTCCTAGACTTTGGAATAAATAAAAACATCATTTACCGAAAAAATACAATCCATATTCCAATATTAAAGTTAAGTCTTTAGAAATCAATAAGCAGCTGGTAACATTAACTAAAATTATTTTTAAATACTTAAATAATACTTTTCTGTGTGAAAGTATCTAATAGGCTCTGCTAAAGATTTTGTGAGTATAAACAGAATACGTATTGTCATGTATTTCAACATGAAAACTCAGTGCATAGCTCAATTTGTTGTATTAGGAAAAGAAACTATGGATACAGCATGTGTTCCGTAATAGCTACAGCAAATAACCTGTGCAGCCACTGGATGTCAGTGCTGCTCCACAGAACTAGGGAAAAAGTCTGAAAACTGGGGATGTTACTTTGTCAAATCAAATATAGTTATCCAAACTTTGTAACAGATATTCCTCAGTCTAACAAGAAGATTAAAAATAACTATCAGTTTCACAAAGAGAAACAGGGATACAAATGTGTGCATAAGTAATAAAGTCAAGAAATAGACGAAAATTAGATGAGAATCAGGCAAATTAGATAACTTGTCATTTCTAGTGCAGAAATCTAGTGTCTAGATATGACAACGATAGTTCAAACAAAGTTATAAACTCGTTTGTCTTCAGATTGCATAAAACCTTTGCCTTTTACTAAAGAATCAATGTTATGACAAAAAAAAAAAAAACTAGAGATACAGACTTTTAGAAATTTTATTGGCAGTATCTACAAATTTATCTGGGATTAGATTGTTCCAGAGTTTGGAGGTACCAATGAAATTTCAAAAAAAAAAATACAGACTGCTAAAACTCTGAATTATGATTTTATTTTTTAAATTACATATTTAATGTTTAACACAGACAACTCTGTTCCAAGTACTAGATCATGTGTTGGGGTAAAAAGATAAATAACTGGGTTTTGTACTTATTGATAAGCTCATATCCATACATTGTGTCTCACAAGAAAGCTGACTACTGTTTTAGGCAATATAATGTTAGTTTGTTGTATTATAACCACAATCTAAAATAATAATATGAGCTGTTAAGATCAGAGGAATGCTATTATAAATGTGAAAGATTTCATAAACATACAAATATGTCACTTTTTTTCAAGGTATTTTAAATATTATACCACGAGGAATCAGTCACCAACAAATCTGAAAAACACAGAAATGTATAATCTTACAGTTATCACAAACAAGAAATGTACAACATAAAAAAGCAAGGAAAAATTGCAAAGAAGTCAGTGTTAGCCCATAGTCAAGTGCTATAACAGTAATCAGAACAGATTTGTTTTTTTTATTTAAAAAAAATCAGGCCTGTGGCATCTGATTGGGGGACTGAAGGTGTTTGCTTCTAGAGATGACAGAAAAATGTGTAAAGAACTAAAAAGAAACTTTTAGGAAGATAGCTGAGCAGTAAGCAGCAACAATTCAACCTCCCAAGAAGCAGAATCCAGATACTGTGAAAGAACAACCTGAGACAGTAAAGGAGGGAGGTGGAATACTGGGGCCCAGGAAGGATCTGATGGGAAAGCTGTAGCCTGCTGAGAGCTGAAAAGACAGGACAATACAGAAAAAGAGTGGGGCAATCTGCACTTAACTGGTGGCTCGTGACTCCAGAAAAGGGGGCTGATTCTAAAGAAAACACAGTGAAATTGGGAGCTACTGTAATAATTTCAGATTAGAAGAAATAAAGAAGGTCACTACATGTTAGTTAAGGGGACAGTTCAATAGGAAGAGTTAACAATTATATGTGTATCAAAAATCAGCAGAACTAACCTCATCTAGCAAATGTTAATGGACATGAAAAATCAACTCAATAGCAGTACAATTATAATGTGGGCTTTCAATATCCCACGCTCAAAGGACAGATCAACTAGGCAAAAAAATCATCAAGGAAATATCAGACCTAAACCAAACCTTTCAAGGAATAGACCTAGTACACATTTACAGTACTCCATGAGAAAACAACAAGATGCAGATTCTTCTTAGTCACACCTGGGATTTTCTCCAAACAGACCAATAGCTCATTGAACATGCTTAAGAATATGCAAAAGAACTGAAATTATTCCATGCATATTATCAGATCATAGTACCATAAAACTAGAAATCAATGGCAAAAGATACTACAGAAGGTATGCAAATATATGGCAGATAAATAATACTTTCTTGAATGATCATTAGGTCACACAGACAATTAAGGAAGAAATTAGACACTTTCTGCAATCAAACAATAATGCCAGCACAGAACACCAGAACCTATGAGACACAATGAAAGCAGTTGTAAGATCAGTTTATAACTTAAGTATAATATTTAGAACCTGTAAATTTATAATTTAATGATAAGTAGTTAATTTTTAATTAGAAAAACGAATGCATTCAAATAAATAACCTAATCATGTACTTCAAGGTCCTAGAAAAACAAGAACAATTCCAAGCTAAACCTACTACAAGGAAGGAATTATAAAGAGCAGACTAGGAATTTAAAAATGGTTAAATACCTAGGTACAAATGAACTACCAAAGCTGATCCAAGAAGATATAAAAATTCTTGTGAAATAGAAAATATTTAAAAGGAAAGAGGGTGTAGGGGTAAATAACAAGGGGGAAAAGAATGTGATAGTAATTTTTAAAAAGGAAACAAAGCTTATGTATATTGGGGGTGAGGGGGTGCAGGATGGGTGGGGGAATACTTAGCAGAATAAAGCTTAAGGCTTTGCCTCCTAAATCAGGCAGAAGACCAGGATATCTGCTATTACCACTTTCTATCAACATAGTTTTCAAAATACAAGCTAAAACCACCAAACTCTACCAAAATTCACTAGTGTAGTACAATACAGTCAACACTCAATAATTAATAGCAACTAGAACTAAACCAAACTTTTGAACAAATGGACTTAATAGAGGCCTACTGAGTGTTCAACCTCACAGAATCAGAATAAACATTCTTCTCAGCTTCATATGGGTCCAAAATAGATAAGATGCTAGCTCATAGAACATACTTAATAACTGCAAAAGAACTGAGTTTATCCATGTATATTGTCAAACCATAACAAAATGAAATTAGCAATCAACAACAAAAGAAATCTCAAGAACTGCATAAATACATGAAAACTGAACAATACTCTCCTGAACAACCAATGAATCACAAGGGAAATTAAGAAGAAATGAGACAATTTCTACAATTAAATACAACATATAGGAATCCGTGGGACACAATGAAAGCAGTTCTATGGGGGAAATTCATAGCAGTAAATGCCTATGCTAGGAAAACAGAGTGAGCTCAAAAAAACAACCTAATCCTGAATCTTAAACTTCTAGAAAAAGAAGACCAAGATAAACCCAAAGCTCATACAAAGAAGGAAATTAAAAGGATCATGGCATAAATTAATGCAATGGAGACTAAGAAAACAATACGCAAAAATCAACAAAGTAAGAATTGGTTCTTTGAAAGAATAAATAAAATTGACGGAACCTCACCCAACCTGATACAGAAAGAGGCAAAGACTCAATTTGATGCAATCAGGAACACAGGTCCAGCAGAAATCCAGAGGGTAATCAATACCTACTCTGAGAACTTGTACTCCAATAAAATGGAAAAACTGAAGACATGCACAAATTCCTAAATGGATATGAATTATCAAAATTGAACAAAGAAAATATTAAAAGTTTCAAACATAATTTAAAGCTTACCCATTAAAGAAAGTCGAGGCCTTGACGGTTTCACTGATAAAATTTAAAGAAGGGCTAATGCCATTACCTCTTAAACTCCTTAATGAAATTGAAGGTGAACCAAGGCTTCAAATTTATTCTTGGAAGCAAGCACTACCTTAACTCTCAAAGCAGAGAAAGACCCAACCAAAAAAGAGAACTGCAGGCCAATCTCCCTAATGAACAAAGATGTAAAAATCCTCAATAAGATACTGACAACAGAATGGAGCAAATCATCAAGAAAATCATACACCCTGACCTAGTTGGATTCATCCCAGGGATGCAAAGATGGCTCAACATATATAAATCAATAAATGTAACACATTCTATTAAGAGTCAAGGACAAAAACCTTATGATTATCTCAAATGATGCAGAAAAAGCCTTTGACAAAATCCAACACACTTGTGATAAAATCTTTAAGAAAATCAGGACAGATAGTCCTTATCTCAACCTCATACAGCCATTTATGAAAAACCAACAGGGACTATCATATGAGTTTAAAACTGAATTTCTTTCATGTTAAAATCAAGAACAAGACAAGGATGTCCACTATCACTACTCCTGTTCAATGTAGTTCTGGAATATTATGCACAATAATTACATGAGAAAGAAACAAAAGTAACAGAGATAGGAAAAGAAGATGTTAAACTGTCATTATTGGCTGATGACATAATATTCTATATAGATCCTAAAAAATTCTGCCAAAAGATTGCTAGAGTTTATCAACAAATTCAGTAGAGTAGCTGGTTACAAGACTGGCACTCAAAAATCTATAGCCCTCTTGTACATGAATAACAGAAATATTGAAAAAGAAACTGGGGAAACAATTCCTTTTACAATAGCACCCCCAAAAGTGAAATATCTAGAAATACCTAAGGAAGGAAGGAAAAAACCTAATCTCTGAAAACTACAGCATTTTGACAAAAAAGAGATTGAAAAGGATATCAGAAAATGGAAAGAAATCCTTTGTTCCGGGGTAGGAAGAACCAACATTATCAAAATTTACATACTCTCAAAACAACTATATAGATTCAGTGCAATCACAATGAAATCCCAGTGGCATATTTCACAGAACTAGAGAAAACAGACCAAAAATTAATCTGGAACCACAAGGGACCTAGAATAAGAAAAGTAATTCTAGGCAACAAAGACATGGCAAGGAGCATCACAGTCCCCAACATGACACCATACTATAAATCTACTGTGATAAAAAAGAAATAGCATGATAAAAAAATAGCAGAAACAACTCCCAATACACTAAGCCACCTCATCTTGACAAAGGAGCCAAAACCGTCAAGGGAGGAAAGATAGCTTCTTTAACAAGTGGTGCTGGAAAAACTGAGTTTCGACCTGCCAAAGACTAAAACTAGACCTGTATCTTTCACCATGTATTAAACTGAAATCAAAGTGGATTAAACACCTAAATATTAAAAATAGAAATAAAACTAAAGATTTGAATTTTTTAAAATCACATTAAAAAAATAAAAAATAAAAAAATACTAAACCTGCTGGAAGATAGATAAGTTACGTAGAACTCTTGAAGATTTTATGAATAAGACCTCAATAGTACAAGAACTACCACAAAGAATCCACAACTGGGATCTCATCTTAATAAAAAGCTTCTGCACAGTAAAAAAAACCACCAACAAAGTGAAAAGAAAACTCACAATGTGGGAATATTTTACCAACAAAGTCCTACTATCTAGACTGTTTAAGGAACTTAAAAAACCAGACCCACAGCTAAAGGGAGGTACATTGAGGCCATATCATAAGTGAAATATAGGACACACATCTATAAATATCATATTACTTCTCTAGTCTGAGAAACTACATATGAATAAGGTCCAAAATTTAATAATAAGTGTTGTGAAACAGCAAGAAAATTTTCAAAGGGGAAGGAGGATAGTTGGTGGGGTGGGGAGCAAAGAAGTGAAAGAAAAAAATTGAAAGTAAAAAAGAAAAATGGAAACAAAGCTTATGTACATAGCTGAAGGGAGGTCAAGGGAATGTGGAAAAAATAAGGATCAAGATATATCACGTACAGGTACAAATTCTCAATGATGAATGTGATCATAATATAAACTTAAA
Source organism: Petromus typicus (assembly GCA_004026965.1). Taxonomy (NCBI): domain Eukaryota; kingdom Metazoa; phylum Chordata; class Mammalia; order Rodentia; family Petromuridae; genus Petromus; species Petromus typicus. The sequence continues at coordinate 29,729 of PVIR01012168.1, read as the reverse complement.
ATATACCAATAAATTTGATTTTTAAAATCGGCAACTGAAGGCCAAGGATTTAGCTTAGTGGTTCTGGCATCTGCTTGGCAAGCACAAGGTCCCAAGTTCAATCCCCGGTAACCACAGACCACAATATCAGGTGTGGTGACTCACACCTATAATCCCAGCACTTGGGAGGCAGAGGCAGGAGGACTGTTGTGAGTTTGAGACTTGCTTGGGCTACAGAGTTAGTTCAAGGCCAGCCTGAACTACAAAGCAAAACTCTGTCTCAAAATAAGAAAAGAAAAAATGAGCAACTGAAATGAACACACATTTTTTAGATAAGTAGCAGCAATAACTAAACATACAAAAAATATTCAACATCACTAGTCGCTCAAGAGATGCAGATAAAACCAACAATGAGATTCAACCTCAGTCCAGAAAAGAATGGCTGCTATTAAGAATTCAACCAGTAATAAATGCTGGCAGCGGGTGGGGGAGGAACTTTTCTCCACAGTTGGTAGAAAGTGTAAACTGGTACAACCACTGTGGAAATCAGTGTGGAGGTTCCTCAACAAACCAGGACAGAGGTCCCACGTGACCCTATTATTTCCTTGCTGACTGTGTTTCCAAAAGAACTAATAGAATCATTCTACAGTGATATATATGCACCCAATTTATACTGACACAGTTTATAAGACTTAGATCTTGAAAACAGCCCAAAAGCCCATCAACAGGTGACTGGAAAAAGAAAATGCAGTTTTCTATGAAATGGAGTACTACTCAATCATAAAGAATGATAAACTTGAGTCATTTATAACTATATGTTTTTGTTTTGTGAAACTGGGTATCGACCTCAGGACCTTGCACTTGACAGACAGGTGGTAGCACCATTGAGCTAAATCGCCAACCCTCATTTATAACTAAATGGATGCACATGGAGGCTATACTCACACGTGAAATGAATAGGACATGAGTAAATATCGAATTGTTTCTATTATGAGAAACTAAAAGCGTAAATGATGATCAAAAAGTAGAATAGGTATTGTAAAATAGGAAGAAAATGTTCAAAGGAAAAGGTAGCCAAGGAGCAGAGGCAGGACAAGGCAAAAAAGAAGGAAAAATTGAAGATAAGATGTAAAAAAATGGGAAAAAAAAGCTTTTGTATATAGGGAGAGGGGCTCAAGGGAGGGAATGAGAATGAGAGAAAAAGAATCAAGATATACATGTACAGGTATAAATTCTCAATGATGAATGTGCTCATAAATTCCAACTTAAATGTGCCAATGAACTCAAAAAATAAATGAATAAATAAATAAACAACATTCCTGTATTCCAATAAAAAAACTCACTGAAAGGGAAATAACTTTCAATAACACTAAGAAATGAAATACTTAGAAATCAAACTAACCAAGCAAATGAAATACTTTAGCAACTGTAATATTCTTAAAAAGGAGAATGAAATGGACACTAGAAGATATTTCCTATTATTGGACAGACAGAACAATGTAAAATGGTCATACTTCTAAAACTGTTACATGATTTTTTTTCTTTTTTTTAGACAGGGTTTCTCTTTTTATAGTTCAGGCTGGCCCTGAGCTCAGCCTTGAACTCACAGCAATCCTCCTGCCTCTGCCTCCCGAGTGCTGGGATTACAGGAGTGAGCCACCATGTCCAGCACTGTGGTATGTGGTTCTGATTGCTCCTGGGTCTCCACACCCGGCATTATATGTGCTTACCAGGGATCAAACCTGGGCCCTTGCACTTGCAAGACAGGTGCCAGATCCAGTGAGCTAAATCCCCAGCCCGTCATGGTAGCATAAAGGAAGCAGCACATCTGGATAGCTCCAAGATATGCACCAAGTCAGAGAGCAGCAACATGAGGGGTAAAGACAACAGCTTAAATGGGAAAGCAAAAAGGTGAAATAAAGAAAAAGGGAAAACTGGAAGAGGTGTTCCCCATGCAGGCCCAGAAATGCTACTGTCTACTGTGCAATGGACACACAGTCCTCCCACAAAACACAACCCAGAACCTCTGAAAACAAAGGCAAATACTTCCTCTATTGATGGGCTCAAAGGACAGGTCAAACCCAAAGAATACGCCATGCTATACAACCCACTTCCAAGTTCATTCCACAAAGCCAGAATTGCCTTCAAACCAAAATTAAATATGAGCAAAATGAGGCAGAGAGAGAAGAAAGAAAACTATATGTAAATCCTGATTATAAACACAGATGTAAAAATCCTTAATGAGATACTAGTAAACAAAATTCAACAAATCATTAAAAACTTATACAGCATAACCAAGATGGCTTCATCTTAGGAACACAAGGGTGGTTCGATATACATGAAACAATATAATATCCTACATAAGTAAAATCAAGGGTAAAAATTATATAATCATCTCAATAGACAAAGAAATGGCCTTTTGACAAAGTCTCTACATTTCTTTATAGTAAAAACCCTGATGAAAATAAGTACAGAGGGACCTTATCCCAAATGCCTAGAAGTAATTTGGAATAAATCCACTGCCAAATTCAAACTGAGCGGGGGAAAATGAAAGCAATTCCTTTAAAATCAAGAATGAGACAAACGTGTCTCCTCCTCCCACTCCAATACCATCAGGGCAATCAGGCAAGGGAAAAGAATACAAGGGATACAAATAGGACAGAAAGGAATCAGATAATCTTGCAGGTGACAAGATCGTTTAAGTAGAAAAATAAAAAACACCCCACTAGCAGATTCTTACAGCTAATAAACAAATTGAGTAAAGTAGCAGGATAAAAGAAATCAATACATAAAAATCAACAGCATTTTTATAAATGAATAATGAACCAAGCAAGTAAGAAATTTAAAAACAATTCAATTCACAATAGCTTCAAAAAATTAAATACCGACAAATTCAACCAAGGAGGTGAAAGTCCTCTACATTTAAAACTATAGAACTATGAAGAAATAAATTAAGAAGGACATTAGAGAATACAAAGATATCTCCTGCTCCTGAATAGACAGAATTAATGTTACCCAAATGGTTGCATTAGCCAAAACCAATCTACAAGCTAGATGCAGTCACTATTAAAATACTAATAACATTAAAATACTAACAGCATTCTTCACAAAACTTGAACAGTCTTAAAATTTGTATGAAAATGTGAAACCCAGAATATACAAAACAGCCCTGAGCAAAAAGAAACACACAGACTGAAGAACAAAACAGATGAGACAGAAACAAGCTCCTATACCTTCAGCCTTCAGAATTTTAACAAAAGGGGCTGGGACCTGCAGCCTTCCTGCTGCTGGGACCCTGCTAGAGGCCCACAGAGACAGCCCAGGCAGGCAGAACATGGTGGCGGTTGTACAGTGAGCCTCAGCAAGGAGGGAACGGAGCAACATCGACCAGTGCTTGATCATTCAGCTCTTCTATAACCAGAGAGAGCTCAGATGGCCTTGTAATCTCCATTTCCTTGTGGGCCACAAGGAAATGCACACAACTATTATATGGGGAAGAGCCTCCAGAGACACCACCTGTTTGTCTGTGGACATGGAATAAGTGCAGCAGCAGTATGAAACCTAGACAGAGGCCTTCAGTGAGTTACTCTGCCCAGTCCACTATGTCAAGGAAAACACTCAAAGGAACACTAGGGAATCCTGTTGACTATAGTCATTGGTGAGTTGGTAGAGTCAGTTCTATCTGCAAGATCCTTGACTCTGGCAGAGATCAGGCCAGTAGGAGTTCACTGAACTCAACTCAGGCATTATACTCAAAACCTAGACAAAGGATGATGGCTGTCTCCTTGTGATTAATCAACTTCAATCTGCATGCTGTTGTCCATACTATCTACAGGAGACAACAACTCCACATTGTGAAGGGCCATTTTGGTCATGTTCTTAGCCTTTTTTTTTTTTTTTCTTTTCATTTCTCTACTCTCTGTTGCTGAATCTGTTCAACTTTGGTTTATTTTGCTTTGTTTTGTTTTTTTAATATCTCCACTGCTCTCATTATTACAGAAGAGGGAAAATAGTCTATTTGCCTGATGCAGCTAAGTACTCCTGTTCTTCTCTTTCTCCCTCATCCTCTCCAGTCAGAATCAATACTCAGAAGTAAAAGGATTTCAGTTTTCCCTAATTTCTCTTCTTTCTCTATTATTATTAGAGGGTGTACAAAGTCTCCAGTGGTCCTGTGATTCTTAGTCAGTTCTGTCTTACATATGCCTTTGCCTCTCTTGTCCTCTACCACCTATAAGGTTCTCAAGGTCTATGTGGTCTTTATAGATTCTCTAACCCTATTTCTAATCTCTTCCTCTTCTTCTATACCCTACTTTCCCAACTCCCCACTGACCTTGTATTCTCAAAGGGTAGTGCTACTGTAATGAAGGAACTGTATGCTGAACATACATTTCTGGTTAGTTCTAAATTTTGGCATATGATCATAGATTTAACTCTTGAGGGTTAATCATATCATGATAGTAGGGGCCAAAGCTTAAACTTTCCTATGCTGCATTCAATACTGTTGATGATACTGATTGGATTATGTCAACAAAGATAAAGAGATTGTTTTGTTCAAATACCTCCCATAGTGGGCAAGAACTGAGAGGGCCGGGGATTTAGCTCAGTGGTTCCAGCGCCTGTCTTGCAAGCGCAAGGACCTGGGTTCAATCCCTGGTAACCACATAATAATACTGGGCGTGGAGACTCACACCCAGCAGCAACCAGTACCACATAGCACAGTGCCGGGCGTGGTGGCTCACGCCTGTAATCCCAGCACTTGGGAGGCAGAGGCAGGAGAATTGCTGTGAAGTGAGTTGGAGGCTGAGCTCAAGGCCAGCCTGAACCACAAAGCGAGACCCTGTCTCAAAAAAACCTAAAAAAAAAAAAAATGAGAATACTTAAGGGCCCGAACAGACCTGAAGAGGAAAATCCAGGAATTAGCCATCTGCTAGGGATCCAAATATTAGGAAGAAAGAGATAGGCAACAAATACTGCCCAGACAGCAAGCAAGACATTAAATGAATAACATCAGCAACAACACAAGAATAAAAAACAAGACAAAACTGAAAAACTAGATACAAAGATCATCACCACAGGGGAATCCAGGGAAAAGGAAAATACAGCAAACTGAAGCTCAATCACCAGAACATTCTGAGGTGGAAACAAAAACAGATCTAGTAAAAGGGAAATCATCTCTGAGATGAAAAAAAAGATACTGTCCAGAGTGAGAGAAATGACTAACAACCCTAGAGAAGAATTCAGGAACATGAAAGAATCTCATATAACAAGCACTGGAACCTATTAACAGCTTCAGAGTTCCAGGAGATTAAAACCTACAGCAAAATTATGTGAAGTAAGATGAAGGAAGCTGAGGACCAAATTTCAGACCTAGAGGATAAGACTTTAACAAATAAACAAGAAAGGTAAAATTTAAGGAAAATAGCACAGGACCATGAGAAATCAATCCAAAAGCCTCTTGATGATACAAAGAAGACTGAGTGGACTCAATGAGGAAGCAGGAAACAGCATAAAAGACATAAAAAAAACCTGTTCACAGATACAATCGCAGAAAACTTCACTGGAAAAGAAAAGAATTGGACATACAGATAAATGAGGCATACAGAACTTCAAATGGCCATGATATAAAAAAAGAAACTTATTTACACCTAGGTATATAATTATCACAGTTCCAGATATCCAACAGAAGAATGAAATACTGCAAGCAGTTACAGAAAAGAAAAAAATCACGTACAAAGTAAAGCCCAACGGGATCACAGCAGACTTTTCCACACAAACTCTCAAGTCAAGGAACGAAGTTGTTCTTCACTCAAAGCATGGAGTGAAGTGTTTCAAGTGTTTACTTACAGGTAAACAGTCTCCAACCTAGATTGGATGTATTCTGCAAAACTCTTTTTCAAAATTGATGGAGAAATAAGATCCTTCCATGACAAAGAACACCTGAAAAACTTCACAAATACAAAACCTGCACTCCAAAAATTTCTAAATATCTTGGAAAAATAAAAAATGAAGGTCACAAACCCATTAACCCTATACAGTGAACCCACTATTGAAGACAAGAAACTTGAAGGAAAAAGTCAAAAGCAAAGAATAAAACAGTCAAAAACGGAAAACATCATGACAGGTATAAATCAGTCCATATCAATCATAACCATTAACGTCAGGGGCCTCAATGTACCAACTGAAAGGCATAGACTGGCACAGACACACTCCTCTACTCTGAAAACTACAGCACTCTGAAAACAATGATTGAAAAGTGTATCACAAAATGGAAAGACATTCCTTGTTCATGGGTAGGAAGAACAAACCATCAAAATGGTGACCAATATACAGATTCAATGCGATTCCAATAGAAATCCCTACACCATACTTCACAGAGCTAGAGAAAATAATCCAAAAATTCATCTGGAACCACAAAAGATGTAGAATAGCAAAGCAGTTCTAAGCAAAATGGACATAGTGGAGGGGTATTACGATCCCCAACTTGAAACTATATTACAAAGCCACTGTGATAAAAACTGCATGATACTGTGAAAGTAATAGATGTGAGAACCAGTGAAATAGATTAGAAGATGCAGAAACAACTCCAGATACACTAAGTTAACTTACATTTGACAAAAGAGCCAAATATCTTCAATCGAGGAAAGACAGCCTCTGCAACAAATGGTGCTGGAAAAATTGGGCTTTAACCTGCCAGAGACTAAAACAAGACCTATCTCTTTCACCAGGTACTAAATTAAAATCAAATTGGATTAGAGATCTAAACATTAAAACAGAAACAATAAACCTAATGGAAAACAGGTTAGGTAAAACCCTTAGAGACAATGGGGTAGGGAAAGACTTTATGAATAAAACCTCTATAGCACAAAAACTAGCAAAAGAAATCAACAAATGGGATCTCATCCTGTTAAAAAACTTCTGCACAGCAAAAGAAACTACTAGGAGAGTGAAAAGACAACCAACAATATGGGAAAAAAATCTTTACTAGCTGTTCCTCAAAGGGCTTCTCTTCAAAATATATAAAGAGCTTAAAAAATCAGCCCCCTCAAATTTAAAGACCCACCTCAAAAATGGGCATCTGAAATGAATAGACACTTTTCAAAGGAAGAGGTAAAAGCAAACAAGAAGCATATGAAGACATGCTCAATATCACTGGTCATTCGAGGGATTGCAGATGAAAACACTGAGATTTCATCTTACTCCACAAAAAATGGTAGCTATTGTGAAATTAGCCAGCAATAAAAGCTGGCAAGGCTGTGGAGACGAAGGAACCCTTCTCCACTGTTAGTGGGAATGCAGACTGGTCCAACCACTGTGGAGATTTCTCAAAAAAACTAGGATCAGAGGTCCCATTTGATCTTGCTATTCCTCTGCTTGGAATATACACAAAAGAATTAAAAGAATCATATCATAGCAACATATGTACACTCATATTCATAGCAACTCAATTTGTAATAGCTAAATCTTGGCAATAACCCAAATGCCCATTAATAGGAGACTGGAGAAAGAAGATGTGGGTTTTTTATAAAATGGAGTATCAGTCTTCCATAAAGAATGATAAGTTTGAGTCATTTATACTCAACTGGACATACCTGGAGGACACACTTGTAAGTGAAATAAATAGATCACAGATATGTAAACACCATATCTTTTTTCTTATATGATAATCTGAAGATACAGATGACTTCTAAAGTGTAAGATAGATTTTGTGAAATAGAAAATATTCAAAGGGAAAGGCAAAGTAATAAGAGGAAAGAAAAAATAATATGTTATAAAAATTAAAAAAGCATATATGTATATGGGGGTAGGGATGGTAGAGTGGGTAGGAAAAAGGGTAAAAATGAGAATTAACTTATGTCATATACTGGTACAAATTCTCAATGTTGAGTGTGATTGTGCTTGTGAAAAAAAAAAAAAAAAAAAAAAGACACATGGGCCGGGGAGTTAGCTCAGTGGTTCTGACGCCTGTCTTGCAGGCTCAAGGACCCGGGTTCGATCCCCGGTAACCACATACCATACTGGGTGTGGAGACTCACACCCAGCAGCAACCAGTACCACATACCACAGTGCGGGGTGTGGTGGCTCACGCCTGTAATTCCAGCACTCGGGAAGCAGAGGCAGGAGGATTGCTGTGATGTGAGTTGGAGGCTGAGCTCAGGGCCAGCCTGAAACACAAAGCGAGACCCTGTCCCAAAAAACCTAAAAAAAAAAAAAAAAAAGACACAGACTGACAGAATGGAGTAAGAAGCAAGATCCTACAATATGCTGCATAAATAAACACACCTAATTCATAAAGAAAGCCATAGATTGAAAGTACAGGATGGAAACAATTTTCAATGTGACAGAAAACTGCAAAAAAAGCAGGAATGCAGACCCAATAGATTTCAAACCAAAAGTGATTAAGAGACACAAAGGAAGACATCACATCCTCAAAGAAGGTACACAACTTCTACGTGGCATTACAATTTTCCAGGAGGTAGTCAGAATAAATTTAGACTAAGGTAGAAGCAATGGTATATAAAGTTCATTAAAATTACAGAATTAATGGTACTCTCATGATAAATGGATAATGCGAGTAGAAAAGTGGCTAATGAACGACTGGAAAAAACCTAATGGTCTGTCTGCAGAATATTTGCAGACAAAACAGATTTCAAACCAAAACTGATTAAAAGACACAAAGGAGGACACTACATCCTCATACAGGGAACAATCCAAGCGAAAGGGATGACATTCATAAATATTTATGCACCGAATTCCACTGCGCTCGATTATATAAAACAAATGTTAATGGATATGAAAAGCCATAAAAGCACTAATACAATACTAGTAGGGGACTTCAATACTCTGCTGTCACAACTAGACAGATCAACTGGACAAAAAAAATCAATAGTGGAATACTGGAACTCAACCAAACTTCTGAATAAATGGACCAAATAGATGTCTACAAAGTATTTCACCCCACAAAGTCAGAATATACATTCTTCTCACAGCTCACAGGTCATTCTCCAAAAAAGACCATATGCTAGTTCAGAAAGCATGTTTAAGTAAATTCTTAGGTACTGAAGTTATCCCTCTATATACTGTCAGACCACAGTGCCTTGAAATTGGAGCTCTATGGCAAAAGAAATTCCAAGATCCTCATGAACACATGGAAATTGAATGACACTCTGCTAAACAACCAATAGGTCACAGAAGAAATAACACAGTTTCTACAATTAAATAATAATCCCAATACAATATACAGGAATTCATGCAATTCTGCTGGAGTCACCTAGGAAACTAATCTCCCAGATTTTTTTCACCATGCTCAGTCATCCAGGTACTCAGAGGCCTCTGCAGCCATGATATAAGAGAGTTGCTTAAATTGGCAACAGACCAAAAAGCAGATTAATCTATGGTGACAGCAGATCAGTGGATACCCTTAAGAAATGTTAAACAAAGAATTACAAGAGGTGCCTGAAAAAATTACTGATGACTATGTTCATTACTTTTCATACATCTTTAAACATATTAAAGTGCACATTTTAAAAGAGTTGTTTGTATTATGTCAATTATATATTCATGAAAGTTTAAAAAAGTCTCAAAGGAGAAAAATAACTTCTACATGGCATTAAAATTTTCCAGGTGGTAGTCAAAATAAATTTAGACTAGGATAGAAGCAATCGCATATAAAGTTTACTAAAATACAGAATTAATGGTACTCTCATGATAAAGAGATAATGGGGGTTGAACAATTGGAAGAAACCTAAGACTTTTATTTTTCCTTTGACACTGAGTGACTAAAGGTACCAATTAATATGAGGAAGAAAACTAAGATAAGATTATAGATCAAGGTTTATCACATTACCAAGTATTGTCCAAATTGGTTTTACACACTTTACAGGTCATAACATGATGAATCAAAGTTTATTTACAAACATCTAGAAAAAAAAGTGGGATTCTATTCAACTACTAGAAATATAAGAATAGAACAGGGAAGAGAAATAATTTATAGAGATTACTGAAGTTAGCAAATCTCATTATCTGAAATAGTTTTAAAACTAAATGAAAAGTAGATGCTCCTTAGAAAATAATGAATTATGAGATTCAAAAATGGTAGAAAGGAGCTATCTTGTAGTCACACTCACTTCTCCCTTCACAAGCAATGTAAGTAACAGATACATAGCTGCATTTTGAGGTAAATGTCTATCAGAAAAAGCTGAAAATCATCAACAGGCTAGAACCCTACAATAACCAGTAACCTGGGACAATGGCATAAAAAAGAACTAAAATCTGCTACCCTGAAATCCATAGCCTAGGGAGAAGTCTCTCTCACACAGTCTAAGAGAGAAAGTATAAGGCCCAGCAAATTTTATCAGTTCAGATGCTGACAATGCTAGTTACTGGAAAGCTGAACAATCCCCAAAGAAGTGCAATCCACTTACATAACTAACCTGAAATAGGCACATTAGCTTTGCTTTGGCAAAGGATCTCACATCATCTCCTAGTAAAGACAGATTGGCCTGCAGCTAGGTGCCATGTTTAAAAGTGGACTACTGACTGAGTTTGGACCATTCCCTGGGTGAGGATTGCTATATATTCCTATTTCTGAGACTCCACAGATATTCCTCTATATTGGCTTAGAGGATACCTACCTTCCAAATGTAACTTGGAAGAGTGAATTACCTAAGCCTACAGAAAATCAAGTACAGACACCTAGAAGAGTGTGGTACGATGAAGGGGAATGGAGGGTACCTTCCAAAGAACCAGAGAATTAGGGCACTTGCCCTGTAAGATCAATGGTGTGACAAGCCAGGTGTACACTCATACTCATGCAAAGACAAAAATTGGGCTCTCATGAATTCCCACCACCCCTTACCTTGCACCACACAAATTCTTGAGTCTAAAGGAATATCATGATTCCCACTGCTATACCATCAGTACAGCCACAATGAGGGAACCTTAAGCAACACTTTGGTTCTGCCTGTCATCCAACCCCTAGGCACTGGCTAGAGAAGTTGAGTACAGTGTCACAGGGAGGCACAGCTGCATCTGTCACCCTGCTCTGGGCATACAAAGCCAGAGAGGGATAAGAGGAACTGTGTATGGTGCCAACTGTGGTCTTGCAAATGAATGGACTCATGCCCAGCAGCAATCAGTACCATATATCACAATGCCAGGAGTGGTGGCTCACAACTGTAATCCCAGCACTCGGGAGGCAGAGGCAGGAGGATTGCTGTAAATTCCAGGCTCGCCTGGGCGACACAGTGAGTTCAAACCAGCCTGAACTACAAAGCAAGATGCTGTCTCAAAAAATAAGAATATTAATAAATTGAGTAGGGTAATTCATAGATCTTGGTATCATAAAATAAAGTGAAACAAATCAATCACAGAAAGTTAAATATCACATAGTTTCTCTAATAGGTGAGACATAAATAATTTAAAGACCAAACTGAAACAATCATTTTAAGAAATATGGATGGAGACTAGATATGGGAAGATGATCTGTGGAATAAAGCAGAGGGGAAGACCAGGAGTCAGGCTAAAAATGATAAAGATGCAATATGTACCAACCTCTAGAGTTGAGTGCAATTATGATGTATCATAAATAATATACCAATAAATGTTTTAAAAAACAGCACTAAAAGGGACTTTAATAAGTGCCTAAAGCTAAAAATAATTGGCACATTTCAAATAAACAACATACTGCAACCCCCAAAGATTTAGAAAATAATAAACCAAGCCTAAATCAATAGAAGAGAATTAATTCTAAAGAATAAAATAGACAATACAAAATACTGATGCAATAGGATGTTTTTTGGGATTAATAAATTTAAAAACATGATAAATGAAATGGAAGTTGGAGAAGAAGATAATACAACTGATGCCAGAGAATTACAAGGGATCATGAGGTAGTACTATGAAAATGATACCCTCACATACTGACAAAGCAGAGGATGTGGGCAAATTTTTGGATATAACCTACCAAAACTGAACCATCAAGACATAATCCGAAAAGTTCCTCTTATCCAAAATTATACTACAAGTTTCAGCTTGAGCAATCAGCAAAGAAAGTTAAAGAAAAACAACATACGAATGAGAAAAGAAGTATAATTATTCTGTGCATATGATGTAATCCTGTATGAAGGAAAACCTAAAGACCTCACAAAAAGACTATGAGACGTGAAAAAATAAAAGTAACAGGAACAAAAATCAATATAAAAGCAGCTTTCTTAAAAACAATAATAGATCCACTGAGAAAGAATGAAAGTAATCTTATTCATAATAGTCACCAAAAATAAATTATAAATACTAGTGAAAATATAAGATACTGGTGAAAAAACTGAGGACATAAAAAGATAGAAAGATCTTCCATGTTCATGGATTAGAAATATTAATATCATTAAAATGTTCACACTACCCAAAGTAATCTAAGATTCAATGTAATTTCCATCAAACGCAAATGTCATTCTTTCAGCACTAGAAGAAACCACCCTAAAATTCATACAGAAGCACAAAAGATCTCAAATTGTCAAAGTAATGTTGATCAAAGAGAACGACACTGGGGTCACAAAATACCTGATGTCAAGACATACAACAGAGCTACAGTAAGCAAAACAGCATGGTATTAACATAAAAGTACAGACAAAGCCCAGGTGGACAGAGCAGAGATCCCATAAATGAACATATTCATCCAAAACCAACCAAAAGGGGCAGAAACATACACTGGAGCTTCTTCAATAAATGGTATCAAGAAAACTGTACCTACGTGGAGAAGATTGAAATTGAACTGCTCTTTCTCAGTCTGTACAAAAATCTACTTAAAGATTAATCAAAGAACTAAATGTATCATGTGAAACTCTGAACCCAGAAGAAAACAGAGCAAATACTCTAAACTACTGATATGGACCATGATTTTCTGGATAAGACCTCAGAAGCATAAGAAAGGCAATTAAATAAATGGCATTAAGCAAACTAAAAAGCTTTTATGCAGCAAAGGAAACAAATCAAGAGACAACCTAAAGAACAGAAAATCTGGGGACCAGAGATATAGCTCAGTGGTTCCAGCGCCTGTCTTGCAAGCGCAAGGACCCGGGGTCGATCCCCGGTAACCACATAACAATACTGGGCGTGGAGACTCATCCCAGCAGCAACCAGAACAGCATACCACAGTGCCGGGCGTGGTGGCTCACGCCTGTAATCCCAGCACTCGGGAGGCAGAGGCACAGAGGATTGCTGTGATGTGAGTTTGAGGCTGAGCTCAGGGCCAGCCTGAACCACAAAGCGAGACCCTGTCTCAAAAAACCCTAAAAAAATTAAAAAAAAAAGAACAGAAAATCTGTGCCAGCTTCACATATGACAAAGAGCTGATATCCATAATGTATAAGGAACTCTAAAAATCTAACAAAAAATTAATCCATTTAAATGATGAGCAAATAGCTAACAAATGTAAAAAAAAGTGCTAATATCATAAGCCACTAGGGAAATATAAATCAAAACTGTGATGAGATACCATTTCACTCTAATTTCTGGCTATTTTCAAAAATTAACAAATGCTAACAAGGATATTTAAAAAGTAACTATTAGAGGGCTGGGGATTTAGCTCAGTGGTTCTGGTGTCTGCCTTGAAAATGCAAGGTCTCAAGTTTGATGCTCGGTAACAACATACAACAATGCCGGATGCAGTGGCTCACACCTGTAATCCTAGCACTTGGGAGACAGAGGCAGGAGGACTGCTGTGAGTTCAAAGCTTGTCTGGGCTACATATTGAGCTGAGGGCCAGCCTGAACTACAAAGTGAGACCCTGTCTCAAAAAAAAAAAAAGTAACAATTAGTGGAAATATACATGTGCATAGATACTATGAAGAACTATAAAGAGGTTCATTAAAAAAAAACTAAACATAGACTAGCCATATGATCAGCTATCCTGCTTTTGACAGTACACCCAAAGGAAATGAAAGCAGCATATCAAAGAGATATTTGCATGTCCATGTTTACTGTACCACCATTTATAATGGCTAAGAAAAATGTGCAGAAATTGTGGTACCTATACACAGTGAATTATTATTCAGCCATAATGAATGAAATCTTGTCATTTTGAGAAGAATGTATCTAACTAAAGAATTTCAGTTTAAGTGAAAAAAGTCAGACACAGAAATACAAGTACCACATCACCCTTGTATGTGAAAGCTGAAAACAGAATACTGATTACTCAAGACTGGAAACGGTGTCAACTGAAGATGGTGGAAAAGGGAAGTTGGCTTTGTTACAATATGCTTGCACAGAAACATCACACTGAATCCCATTAATGTGTATAATTAATATGTCTTAAAAGAAATTTTTAAAATTACTTATTTTAATTAACCTAATGATTTTTTACTACAAACGGTCTGTTTATATTTCCAATAACAAAGTTTGTGTCCCCTAAAATAAAATAATTAAGAGTACAAAATGTTACACTTCTTTGTTTCTCTTAGTATCTTTGCTTACTTGTTTGATTGTTCAAACAGTGTTCCAAACTTTGCTATTTCATATGGTGAACTGAGGACATCTTGACATGCATTTAATTTGGAAATCAATGTATCAGACTGCTTAACATTATTAAGCTGAAAAATAGAAGAAAAGGTCAAAATAGAAGATATATAGGCACATAATTTAACTTATTTATCAAAAATATAACAAGTGATATATCTGAAAGTGTACTTTTAGTTCAAAACAAATCTTAGTTCTATTAAAACCATAATGCTTTCCTAACAATGAAATCATTGTCAATATCTGAATTGTTAAAAGAAAAATACAGTGATTATTTCATCAGTATAAAAAAGGTTACAAAAGAAAACAAAAATCACCCAGAAAACTAAGATCTTGAATTAGAATCCTCTCTGACACAATGATTTTTTTCAGGGAAACTGCTATAATTATCTCGGTTCTTCCATTTACTGAGTAATTTTAGATTATTGACTCTTATTGAATTTTGACTTTTCTGAATATCTGTGTCACTCAGTACAAAATGGGGATAGTGTGTGAAAACAATGAAAACCAGCAGATCATCTATTTTTAATGTGGAAGGTATTACATAAACATAATAGCTAATTCAACATTAATCTAATAATAATGTACATCTATAGAATATTTCACTTAGACCCATGAAACACTGAAATGGCAAATCTATAAGCAATCATTATTTATAGAGTCCAAAAAAAGAGCAGAGTCAGGGCATGCACAGTGGTGCAGAGCTATAATCTGGCACTCACTCTGGAGAGGCTCAGGCTGAGGCTTAGGCTTGCTGTGTCAACATTTGAGACCAGGGTGGACAACACAGCAAGACTGGCTCAGCAAAGAAAGTGAGAAGGGAATGAGGGAAAGAGAGACACACTGAATGTTTCTGGTGGAAAAAACTTTAAAATGGACCACAGCCAGGGGCGGCTGATACTAAAGTTCATCTAACTAATACGTCTCAATCTCAGAAAGGACAAAGCTGCAGAGAAAAGTCAACCTGGAAGAGACACGAACACAGAAACAAATTGTGAGAGAAGAGGGAGAGGGGGAAGATCAGTGATGAAACAGCGTACTTAACCAACATGCTCTGGCTTTGGTCTCCTGCACAGAAAAAAATAAAATGTGAGAGAAAAGCAAATATAATATTTAATTCTAACTGTGCTGGAAATTTCTCCAAATAGCTATTAAATACTTCAGGAATTCTTCACATACAACAACTTGACTTGAAGAAGGGGATTAGCCACTCTTTTTAGTCTTCTGCCACATTAAGTACAAGATTTTTTACCTGTCTAAAGCTTTTCCCTGTCCACCGTATACCTGCAGTCTGTACAATGGAGAAACTAGAGGTGATTGTGTAATAGAAATCATAGTGACTTATGACCTATTCCACAAACTACAGAGCAGTAAGAATGAATCATTAGCTGATCTGGAATGCAAGGTTTTGTCTTAAAAGTGAATGGATAATTGAATGTCTTTCTTTACATCATTCAGAAATTAAAAGCCCTAGGTTACTACACATCACAAGAATTTAAGAGCTAATTTTTTTCTCCAAGAAACAGTAAAAGATAATTTCATAAAAACTTTTTAAAAATTAAAGAATATACTATAGCATATATAATTTTAACATAGTGTATGTAATAGTTTATTAATTCACATTTATTACAGGTTTATTCATAAATAATATGGGTAAATATGGCATAGAACTAGTGCATGCTAAAAATAAGTGAAATTAAAAACTAATTCTTTTAATAAAAACTAATTTTTAACAAGACATTTCTATAATTTTTATTGCCAATATCATTATATAGTAATTAAAAATTTTATTTTTAAATTATTTCAATGTTTATTCTTTTGCTCCTGTTCTTACATAGGGTCTTACTTTACAGTGCAGGCTAGCCTTGAACTCACCATGATTCTCCTGCCTCAGCCTCCTTAGTGCTAGGATTATAGGCTCGTGCCACCACTCCTGGCATTATGTATATTCTACAGCTTGCATCAGCAGCACATATACTAAAATTCTATATACACTGTACTAGATATTTCAGAATTTCAAAATTTTAAATCTATAAATTTAAATTTTTAAAAATTCACATATATTGAGTCAATATGAGATCATCAGTTATTTATAGTGATTATAAACATAACTGCTATAAAACATACTGAACTACTTTCCAATTTCCATTACCAATTTGCAAACTACAGTTTTCAAATTTATAGAAGGAGAAAGAAAATATGTCATGAAAATATAAAATGCTAAGAACTACTGATTCAAAGATACCTTCTCATTTTGCTCTCTTTCAAACGCAGTCTTCAGAGGACCAGGCACCATTCTGGGAGTGAAATTTGGTTTTGGCAAATGTTTGCTTGAAGACAATTCTCTTGAAAAGTTTTCAGTTCTGCTGAACTGAGGTTCAAATATACTATAAGAGTCCATAACTTGTGATGACTACAGGAAAAAAGATAAAAATCATTAAAAGTATATAAACTAAAGAGGTCAAAACAGTAAAACTAAAAGTAAGTGGTAAGGGCATAGGTTACAGAAAAAGTCCTAGGAAAACGCAAGCTAGCCACAGGATTCACTACATGGAAGTGGTCACAAACTAAGGTGTTACCCCATGCCTTCTCCCATCAGTCTTTCTAACCTCTGCTCCTATACCTGGGAGCTCCCCTCTTATCTGCCACTCTGTAACCGGACACCTGCGTATCAGTAATGCACAACCAGTGCCCAGGTTCTCATGGGATTATTTTAGCATCACTATTTTAGTATCATCCTATCAGTTTAGAGGGAAGAAAGAAAAGCTAATAATAAGGCCCTGAATATTAAACAAAATTTCCGGCTTTCATCAAAATCTGCATTTTCAATTAAAATCTTGTTGACTAAGAAATACTTGTTAGATTTTGAAGTAAAATCATCTTGGGATGAGTGTGAAGACTGACATCTCAATTTGATCTAATGTAATACTGTCACTTATTTGAAGAGAAGAACTGCTCAGTCATCTTGTGACCTTAAAGCAAAGAATCCCTGCAGTGAACTGCCTTTTGCAACTCTTCACTCAGCGGCAGTATCAAATGCTATGCAGAGTCCTCGCCACACAATAGCTTCCCTGAACAATGCTCATCAGCACTCAATTCAAGTATCCTGAAGGAATGGGTTTTCTAAGTTGGAAAGCTTTTTAAAAATCAATGGCAAGAATATAAATTTTTAAAGAATAATCTCCCCCAACATTCATAAATGTTTTCAGTAGAATGTCACAATTGTTAAAATACATTACAAAAAAAATTGTTTAAGTCTCACCTGAACTGGGCCACATCTTTCCTTATTTCCAATTTTCTGGTACTGTATTCCACTGAAAAGAACATCTTAAGGTGAAAAATATAAAAAGCAGTAAAACTTAACATTTCATATGTTTAAAACTCATAGTGCTCTACACAAGCAGATGAAACATACCAAACTGTAAGTAAATCCTTCCAAAATCACAGTATTACTGAATTTTATAAGAATTAAACATTGTTATGATAAATGAAAAAATATGTATGTACAAAATATGTAGGCCATTTGGTAAAGGTCATAAATTTTATTTAATTATTAGAGGAAAAAAAACTGGAAGGTGAAAGTAAGCACATGGTGCATTTTACAGTAAAACAAAGTATTGACAATAGCTATCTAAACACCTCACTATAAAATACCAGCTAAAACTTACTTGATCTCTGTATCATCAAGGCAGAGTTTAGAAGGTACATGATGAGGTGACACCGGAAGTTCTAACTCATACTGTCGGAGAGGTATTTTTATGTCTCTATTCATATTCACATGGATTGGTTTTTTAACAGTTTCTATAGTGAGAAAACGTTAAATTATAATTTAAAGATGAGTATTTTAGAGCATTATCTGATACATCACATCACTAAATATGCATCTAAGAAATTTTACTAAAACATTTTGTAGCTATGCTAGAAAGCATCATCACATTATTGACAACTATCACATTGTTAAAAACTTCTCTTCTTAATCCTACACACCCTTCAAGAATGGAGCCGCAATTTGCCCCTACTTTACCCTTCTGTGGTAAGACGCTATGTTCTATATTCTCGTGTGTCATATATTTTCTCTGCACATTTTACTCTTCTGGATTTGCTTTATCTTCCTCACTGGATTTTAAATTATAAACAGGGAGAAGATTTGTCTCTTTATAGACTGCATGCAGTTTTGTCTGTTCGGTACTTTCATCTACTCATCTTTAATGAGCAATGCTTTTTATATCCACTTCCAGTTTATCTTTCTAGTGCAGACTTTCTATTTTCCTTGAAAACATTCCTTTTCTGGGCAAATAATTGGTTTAGAGGTAATCATGTGATCAATCATGAGCCAGTAGTAGAATCCAACCCTCAGATTTTAAGTGAAAAAGTTTTACTATTAGGACTTGTCATGAGTAGAATTTAAAATTTGGAAACAGAAAACTCTTCCTCTGGTTACAAAACAGGAGAGGTATGCAGTATTAGTTTCTTAAGGTTACATTTTGAGCTGTAATGATAAATCTGAGAGAAGAAAGCTAACAGCTTATAGGAGAAAAAGCCTTAGCACTTTTTCTTCTGACGCCTTTTGTTTTGTAATTAGTAAATATACAAATGAGCAATTATATTAGCAACCTTCTCCCTAGAAAGAGTAATAAAATAACTGATGCTGCACTGATATATTAAGCTCTATCTAACAAATGAACTTTATAGAACAAATATATCATCTGAAAACAAAGACAAATGGATCAAGCAACAAATGATTTTAAACAAATATTATGATTCTAATTGAATAGAGCAATCAAATTGTAAAATAAAATTTCTACCTGTTCTGAGTCCTAAAATGCAAACTATACCATTAAATTTTATTATAGTTACATAAATGTCAAAACAAAATGATATTAGAAAGACTTACCAGGTGCTTTTTTCTTACAAGATATCTGATTTACTGTATAAAGGTTAAGAAGGTCTAAACTGACAGCGGAATTTTTGAGAGAAGACGAAGCTTCCAGTAATTTCATTTTTGATTTTAACCTATTCCTTTCAAAGTATTCCTAAAATATACAAAAAAAATAATGTACAAGGTAACTGGTTTAGGGTAAAATTATAAACAAAAAACACTAATGATATTAACCATAAATATTTTTATATTTTTGTGACATCACCTGTACATGCTAACACACTGTCAATTATGACAAACTTAAAGATGCTAAGTTTCATGACTTTTGTAATCTTTCTCCTATTAAATGTAACATTTTAAAATTTGAATCTTTATTGGTACATTATATATGTACATCATGATCACACTCAACACTGAGAATTTGTACCAGTATGACATGATTTCTTTGTTTCCTTTTTAACCATCACATTTTTTCTTACTCCTCTTTACTTACCTCTATACCCCATTCCCATTGTATATATTCTACTTCACAATATTTATTATACATTCTAGAACTCATTAACATCTTCAGTTTCTTATACCACAGAAAAGATATGATATTAAATTGCTACTTTAAGAAGATATTCTCAGGTATCAAAAAGTTAGAAATCATCTGTATGTAGAAAAAAAATAATAATAAAGCTGCTACCCTGACAAAGTAAAAACTTGTTTCCCTATGACATATCCTATCTTGCAGACACAAAAATGTTTAAAAGATATTGCTTGAGCCTTTAAGAGTCAACTGAAGTGAAAAGGAAAAATACACCTATAAGAACTAATCTAAACAATGTTTAATTCCTTGCTATCCCTTCAGGACTCCTAGATGTTCATTTGTTTTTTTTAAACATGACATGCAAATAATTATCATTCTTCATTCAGTTTTTATTTTCTTGGCTGTTTGAACTATAATTATTCTTCCTTATCTTCAGTCTCTTTTTTTTCCCAAATTACACCATTAATTTACCAAGTTCAAAGGCATTTATCACTTATTGAGCAACTTTTATGTATTAGTGTAACAAATTCTCTTCAGAAATTTTCTCTTCCACTAAATAACTCATCACACAACTCCCTAAGCTTTGATATAAATGTGAATTGTCAAAAGTGATAAAATATCATGTTGGAAAAAATTTTAATCTAAATAGCCATATTGGAGAGTGATTACATTATTGTGTTTTTAAAAGGTTAAGATCTTCTTATATTAACATCTGGAAATACTTCCAATTATAATCAATGTTTAAGAATATTAAGAAAGTTGGAAAATTCCAAGAGATTTGCCAGATACAACAACAACAAAATCCTATTTTACAAAACAAATCATAAAAAAACATGCATTTTTATGTTACATTTGAGTGATTTACAACCCCAGTTGGATGAAAATGTCTTAAAGATCACGCTATAGTCCAGCAATGAAATAACTTTTAAGACTTTTAGGATTACTAAGTCAAGGTTAGATCTTATATTTGGTGGTATTTTGGAATTAAGAGGCTACTTCTTAAAGCACTATATTTTGTGATGGACAAAATTACAATGTGGAAGACAGCACAATTACAAAAGTATGATAAGGGGTGATACAATACCCTTTGAAAGCACATGAAAATTATGGTTTAGGGAAAGAGCAAGTAAAGGGTGGACAGGAAGACAGGGAAAGTTTCTTTGAAAATTATTTCCAAGACATGAATAAGTCAGAGTTAGCCAGAAAGGGTAGGAATAAAAGGCTCCAGGAACAAAGACAGGCAGTACAAAGACTGTCTGCAAAAAAGTATGCCATCATTCCAAACCATTATGCTCATCCAAAGTCTGTGTTCTTAGAAAAGAAAAAGGTATTTGACAAAACTAGGTTCGATTTTCCTGTTTTCACTTGGTGGAAACAATATGAAGAGAATTAGAAAGTTTCAGACACTAAGAAATCAATTATATCTTGAAAACAGAAACAATAGGAGAGATAAAAATAAAATCTAGAGAATTCGTCAAAGAAAACATAGGAATTTCTTTCAATATGAACAGAACAGCAGACTGTCAATGATACATTAAAAGCTGGAGTGAAAGATAATGTTTCAATTCAACAACATAAAGTTTATTGTTGATATGAGCAAAAGCTCAACAGTGCAGCAGGCTGAGCTGGCAATCAGGTGAGAGTAGGAAACGAAAGGACCCAAACAGGACAACTATCACAACTGTCACTTTTCTTGACATTTTACTATTGTGGACATATTAATATACTGAGTTTTGGTTTCCTGTGTTCCCATTTTGGAACTGTTCGTAAAAGGAATAGTACTACATGGATTCTTTTATGAGTTGCTTCTTCTGCTCGATAGTATGAGATTGATCTACAATAATTTTATGCAACTGACACATTTACCCTGGAATACCTTTATCTGGCTATGCCAAAATTTAACACAGCTATTGCTAATGAATGTTCAAGCTGTTGCCTTCTTTCCTCTCCTTAATGCACTTCACCTTTCTCTTTTTGTTTGCTATTTTACAAATAACAGTGACCAATCTTGTACATGTCTCCAACTACATGTGTAGAAATTTCTCTCAATATGGCTCAGTTGTAAGAGTATAAGTGCTCAAATTTACATGTTATAGTCAATGTAATAACACAAGAAAATACAAATAGAACTTAGAACACAAGACCATGACTATACTTCAAAGATTTGAATTATACTGTTAACACTATGTGTAGTGATATAAGGCCATATTTATAATATACCTTAGAAAGAGAAAGACTGCAAAAATAACAATTATCAACAAAGTCACCCTGAATAAAACGGGTTGGAACACAATATTTCAATTTCACTTAGGTAAATTATTAATGTTGGGAAAATGATTCAGAACATTATTTACACAGGCTAACACAAAAAAATTATTTTTCTTTACCTTTTGCTTCCTTTTTTCCTGCTTGATCAGAACCCTGGTCCTACAAAGGGAACAAAGACAAGATATACAGAAATAAGATTTAGTTTCTAAGATGACTGCCATTTTCGTTGAACTGAAAATTTAAAATTAAAATCTAACCCTATACTGATTATTATATTACTTCCTGAAAGAATTACAGAAACATACTTAGGAAGCTGTGAAGTTCAAGATCGACCTGTTAGCAGATTTGGTGCCTGGCCAGGGCTCATTTTTCTGGCTCACAGATGATACTTCTGACTGTCCTTGCACAATGAGAGCTGGCTCTCTCTTTTACAAGCACCCTGATTCCAATTATTTTCAGAAACCCAAGATCTAATTTAAAAAATCTCTATTTAAAATAATTTAGTACAGAAATAAATCTGAATTATAACACCAAGATGAGTAAAAAGAAATGAATACACTGGAAAGGATGTATCAGTGAAATAGTCTCAACTGACAGCAATCTCCTTGGACAACTATTTTCTTTGATTTCAAAATTCTACTGCACTCAAAAGGGAATAAAGAACAGATAAAAATCTATTTAGGATCTAAGGAAATGTGGAGCTCATTTCCACTGTGTCCTTTATGAGATTTCTGCCCACATGTTGATAGACAATAGAAGTTTATCCCTCCCCCCCCCACCCAGTTCTGGAGGCTGTCATGTCCAAGACCAAGGTGCCAACAAGATGAGATATCTGGTAAGGATCCACTTTCTGGCTCACAGATCATGCCTTCTCACTGCGCCTCACAAGGTAAGAGGAGCTCTCTGGGCTATCTTCAAGGACACTAGTCTCAATGAGGAAGGGTTCTGCTCTTATGATCTAGTCACCCTACCTTCCTATACCATCACCCCTGCGGTCAGTACTCCAACATATGAATGGAGCAGGGACACAAATATTCAGACCACCGCACCTTCTTTAAAATAATGTAGTCATTAAGGATGATCTTTGTGCCATATAACAGTGTAATAGTTAATATGTATAAAATGTTTACTCTATCAAAAGTAGTGGAGTGCTATAAAACATTTTGCTTACCTTTTAGACATGAAAATAGTGTCAAATTCAATATTTATGTTAACACTATAAGTAAAATGATAAAATATCTCTGAATTGTATGAGATTATGAAATATCAAAATAACTGCTAATAATCAGTTTAAATATCCTGCACTAATCACTTCAAACACTGTACATGTATAAACTCCTTAAATCTTCACAGCAACTCTCAAAGGTGGGTTCTATTTCTGAACCCAACTTACTGAGAAATGATGGCACGGAGAAATTAAGCACTTCGCCCAAGGTCACACTTCTAATAAGTGATACTGGAAGGAATCAAATCTAGGAAGTCTGATTTGGAAATTTTTTTTTTTTTTTTTAGGTTTTTTTTTGAGACAGGGTCTCACTTTGTGGTTCATGCTGGCCCTGAGCTCAGCCTCAAACTCACATCACAGCAATCCTCCTGCCTCTGCCTCCCAAGTGCTGGGATTACAGGCGTGAGCTACCACGCCCGGCACTGTAGTATGTGGTACTGGTTGCTGCTGGGTGTGGGTCTCCACACCCAGTATTGTTATGTGGTTACCGGGGAATCGAACCCGGGCCCTTGCGCTTGCAAGACAGGTGCCGGAACCACTGAGCTAACTCCCCGGCCCTGATTTGGAAATTTTTAACCAAAACTATTTTATACTGCTTCCCAAATGTATCAGCTGAGAATATGAATAAAAATTCAATATTACCTGTAACTCAGATATACCATGAATGACAGATAATGAATATTCCCAACTCCTTCACTTATTAAACTTGTAATTTAACTTATTTCCTACCAGCAATGTCTTTGTTATTCATTTTGCACTTACTGAACAAAGAACCTTTCATCTTCTACTCTATACAGCATCATAAATATACTGCTATCATTCCAGTTTAAAAAAGAAAATGGAGGGGCCGGGGAGTTAGCTCTGTGGTTCCGGCGCCTGTCTTGCAAGCGCAAGGGCCCGGGTTCGATTCCCCGGTAACCATATAACAATACTGGGCGTGGAGACCCACACCCAGCAGCAACCAGTACCACATACCACAGTGCCGGGCGTGGTGGCTCACGCCTGGCTCACGCCTGTAATCCCAGCACTCGGGAGGCAGAGGCAGGAGGATTGTGATGTGAGTTGGAGGCTGAGCTCAGGGCCAGCCTAAACCACAAAGCGAGACCCTGTCTCAAAAAACCTAAAAAAAAAAAAAAGAAAAAAAAAAAGAAAATGGAGGGAAATTATATTCCATTAAGTCATCAAACGCTAAAATATATTTTAGAGGTTAATTTATTTTCCTCATTTCTTATTGCACAATTAATTCCATGTCACGCAGCTGTACAGAACTGGAGATAAGTCAAGGTCTAAATATATTATTCAAAGTACGTAAATCAATTTTTTCCAGGCTGATACTCCATTATCTAAGACACTTTTATAAATTTTACAAAATTCTATGCACTACACATTTCCCACTCCTATATAACTGAAAAAACTTGTGAAATTCAATCCAATAATATACAGATGAGCTTACTAATAACTAGACCTCAGTGAAAATGAAAAAGGATTCTGGTATATATGTCAAAGGTCAGTTTGAGAACATCCTGAATTATTATTAAGTACTGCACATAATAATAATTATTATCATTAAAGTATCATTTGTTCATATAATCTAAATGTTCATATAATCTAAATTATATGCATTAAAGATGATTTCATCAGTCAGAATTCTTTTTTACAAACAAAAGGAAAGCATATTTGACTGATTCAAATAAAAAGACAGTCTAATCAGCTAGAGGACCATACCAAAGCACGGCACAACTGGCCTCCTAGAAAAATAATTTTAAAATACTTTTTAAAAAATTATAGCACTGCTGCTACTAGTGAACAAGGGTACCACTGCCTGTACCATCTTCACTCTCAGAGGGAATTCTGCCCCTGGCTGCTTTATGGCCCCTACTTCCTTACTAAATCCAGGTTTCTCATCTACTTTCAAGACTGAGCATACCAAAATAAGAATGACTAATTTTCAGGATTTACAAGAACATCTAATTATCAGGTGTTATAACATCCAGTTCTCGGTCCCTTTCCCATGACCCCTTCCACTCTGAGAAAACTAGACGTCTCTGAACCTGTAATAGCCTCAGGTTTCAGAAAAAGCAAAACCTGGAAGACCTCCCTCTCATGAGCTCAGTCAAGCACAGGTAACAATCTCAGGGAACCATGTAGCCTTGAAGGTATAAGCACTCCAGAGGACTGTAAAATTGAGATGATGACTAAATCCTGGTTCACCTCAACTCATCCTTAAAAGCTGGCCTCATGATTTATTGAATTCTTTCATTTGAATGTGTCCTTTTCAGTTATTCTAGTGGAAGATAAACCTATCTATGCCTCGCACTGGTACATCCTGCAATTGTTTTTCTGTGACATGAGTCAAGAACCTGCTCAGAGCTGGGCATCGTGGTGCACACTCATAATACTCACACTCTAAAAGGTGAGGTAGGGGGATCACAAGTTCAAGCCCAGCTTGGACAACTTAGTGAAACCTTATCTTAAAATAAAAATTTTAAATAGTCAGAGAGGTAGCTCTATTTGAAAGCCTTGGTTCAATCTCTGGTTTTTTGTTTTTAAGTATTTTGAGACAGGGTCTTGCTTTGTAGTTCAGGCTGGTCCTGAACTCAGCAATCTTCGTACCTCTGCCTCTCAAATGCTAGGATTACAGGCATGAGCCACCATGCCCAGCATTTGGTATGTGGTACTGATTGCTGACAGGCATGAGTCAAGATGCCTGGCATTGTTGTATGTAGTTACCAGGGACTGAACCCGGGACCTTGTGCTTGTAAGGCAGGTGACAGAACCACTAAGCTAAATCCCTTGCCCCCACTCTCTGTTTGTTTTTGTTTTTGAAATAAGACTTATTCAGGGGGCTGAGTTGTGGTTGCTATCTCTTCTTTATGGGGTCTTCTCAGACTCTACCTGGTGACAGATACAGGGTTCAGATGATCAGTCGCTAAAGATTACAAATGTTGGATCCAGGGATTTAGTGAGACCCTGTCTCAAAAAAAAAAAGAAAAGACCGGGTCGGGGATTTATCTCAGTGGTTCCAGCACCTGCCTTGCAAGTGTAAAGACCAGGCTCAATTCAGTAACCACATACAATACTGAACATGGAGACACCCCCCCCCCATCCACCCACCAGCAATCAGCACCACATACCACAGTGCGTGCTGAGTGGCTCACACCTATAATCCTAGCACTCGGGAGGCAGAGTCAGGAGGATTCCTGTGAGTTCAAGGCTGAGCTCAGGGCCACCCTGAACTACAAAATGAGACCCTTTCTCAAAAAAGAAAAAATAATAATAATAATAAATTTTTAAAAAATACTACAAATATCTTCTAAAGAGCTGTTTACAATAAAGTTAATGTAGGTAATGATTATATATTTCCTAATAGTTGCTGTATATGGTTTGCTTACAAAAATAAAATAGTAATGGCCTACTAAAAAGTGAAGGAGCTATTTAAAACTTTATATGTATTTACAAAATAAATCATACCTCAAAATTTCCACATAAATCAAAAGAACTTGTAAATGATTCCCCAGAAGTCATTTGCTAAAACTGTCCTAGACTGACTATAGTAGTATTAAATATGTATCCAACTTTTAAATTTTAAAGTGACTGTTTGATTTATTAAATTTTAAAGTATCTTTTGATTCTATGAAACTATTTTCCAACATATTTGACTGGGTAAACAATCTAAAACAGCTCTGACTACCACATAGGGAAGGACCTGATTTCCCTGAGCACAGCCTCAACTTAGTTTTTAACTTTACTGTTCTACTTCAAGAATTCATATGTCCAAGGCCAGGGAGTTAGCTCAGTGCTTCTGGTGCCTGTCTTGCAAGCACAAGGGCCCGGGTTCGATTCCCCGGTAAACACATAACAATACTGGGTGTTGACACTCACGTCCAGCAGCAATTAGCACCACATACCACAGTGCCTTATGTGGTGGCTCACGCCTGTCGTCCCAGCACTCCGGAGGCAGAGGCAGGAGGATTGCTGTGATGTGAGTTGGAGGCTGAGCTCAGGGCCAGCCTGAACCACAAAGCAAGACCCTGTCTCAAAAAAAAAGAGAATTCATATGCCCAACCAAAGCAAAATACATACTCTGTACTTTGCTCCATACCAGAAGGGCATTTCCCCCCATATTTGTACATTCAAAACTTTCAATACTTTCAAGATTCCATTTTATTTGTAAAATTTATGCATGCTTTACAAAAGTAACTTTCAACAGTCTTGCTCTAATTTTTGTCTCAAAATGTGAATTACCTAAGACTAAGAGGTGTGATAAAGCATGGAAGGAGGCTCATCTTTGTTACAGTAATTACTATATTATTCTGGAATACAAATTGTTAAAGAAAAACACTTAATCATCTAATCCAATGAAAGCTTGAATAAATAACACTAGTTGTCCTTATATACTTAAAAGAAAATAAAAATAGGCTATACTTCATAATTACTCACAGAACACTCTACAAGTTACTCATTCTGGTCTGAGGAGTAAAGATATTCATTACATTATTCTTTGCTGAGAAAGAACAATAAAAAATAATGAGAGAAACGTAAAGAAATTAAGGGAGAAAGAAGAGTAGAAAGGGGAAAAGAAAGAACAGACCAAAGAAAGGAAAATTGTGATGGCTACAGAAATTCATCACGAATTCCTGCCCCTTGCTATTCTTTGTAATAAAATTTAAAGAACAATGCTGAAGTTATACTGTTTAAATAAGAAAAAAGATATAATAAAGTTGGCAATGAAACACTAACCTGTAAATTTTCTATAGACTTTAAGAAGCTACTGAAATTATGTAGGAATTAAACATTATGAGTGTCATACTCATAAATGCCTTACATTATCAGTCTTAATTTGTTCTATTTTCTTTTCTTTTTGTTTGTTGATTAATTTATCTTCCTAGAAGTCATGTTGCTATGTAAAGAGATTACTTCAGAATGTTAAGATCTTAAAATATCTTTTTTTTTTTTTTAAGGTTTTTTTGAAACAGGGTCTCGCTTTGTGGTTCAGGCTGGCCCTGAGCTCAGCCTCCAACTCACATCACAGCAATCCTCCTGCCTCTGCCTCCCGAGTGCTGGGATGACAGGCGTGAGCCACCACACCCGGCACTGGTATGTGGTACTGGTTGCTGCTGGGGTGAGTCTCCACACCCAGTATTGTTATGTGGTTACCGGGGATTGAACCCGGGTCCTTGCGCTTGCAAGACAAGCGCCAGAACCACTGAGCTATACCCCCGGCCCCGAGGTCTTAAAATATCTTAAGCATGACTTTAAAATGTAAAGAAAGCTAACAGAGCAATGACCAGATAATAAGAGATATTTCATGTTTTTTATCACATTAAAATTAATGTGATATCAAAATAATAAATATAACTATAAAAGTAAAATATCAAAATCTAACATTACTAGCTAGTGAACTTATTAAGATTCAAGACACTAACTAGCCTAGAAAAAGTACTTACATTGGTTTTCAAAAAAGCTAAAGGAGGTCAACCTGATGTGCTAGGAATAGTAATGATGTATGCTAGAATGTTATGTGTTTTAAGAGTATTTATCTTATAATACACAAGGAAGGATTTTGGAGATGTATAAATTACAAAAAAGAATTTCAAAAACTGAAACATAGCAGAAATTTATATTATATTCAAAATTATAGAACCTAATTAAAGTAAGTTCTCAGGATTAAATTACAGTATTTTCATGTAGAAAATACTGTCCCAGAGTTACAGGTATAATCCTAAACGTGAACACTCAGAATCATACATTGGACAAATTTTAGAAATGTGAATGACACTGCAATACAGAAGTACATTTCAATAAACATATTACATAGCACCATTAAGCCAGGGAGAAAGTGAATATATACATAGTTCCATTAGTATGCTTTCTAAAATCTGGAAATATTCTCAAAACACTTAATATAGTTCCATTAAATTTAATAAACTAGTATGTAGCAACAATTTGGCAATTCATTTTATAGTTTAAAATATATATTTTCCACACAAATATTCCTGATAGTTTTTTTTACAAGTAGCTAAAGATTTCAGCTTTAATAAGAAACATTATAATTCAAAATAAAACCTCCTCACACTTCTAAATATTTTACAGTCTTAAATAAATAAGGTTAGGCTTAATAAGGGAGACAAAGTTCACAGTTAAGATCAAAGAGATAATTAATAAGTCTTACTACCTGTTCCTAGTAAATACATGTTTTACTAGTAATGATGTCAACATTGATGATCATATTCTAAAATGTATCAAGAATATTTATAAATTTCAGCTACAATACCATGAATATATTAGTTTTAGCAGCTAACAATTATTGACTACTGACTATATATACCAAGAGCTTC